>JAHCLQ010000361.1:0-76376 GCA_023678885.1 Pogostemon cablin
AATATCGACGTGAATACTTGAAATGATCAAACATATAAACATATATGACATGCATGTCCCACACCGGTGACGTTGACTGAGCTTATAATAGACTAATTCATCTAACGATCACCCTCCAGAGTATCAGTATTTGGCAAATGGACAGGTGCCCCGTTAGATCTAACTCACCCGGGTTTGCCAATCCCGGGCAACTTGGTTGTCACTCTACTCACCCGAACCGCGACAATTCGGGCTACTTAACCAATGTCGCTCCAACTCACCCGAACCGTGACCAATTCGGGCTACTTAACCTTGGTACCACATATACATATGCATATGCATCATAAGATGAATAACGACTCAAGTTAGAGTCTTAATTGGCACACAAGAATAACCAAAATCAATTCTCAAATAATTCACAATAAATGCTATCAGATATCGAGCCGACAAGGCTCTTCAACATAAGTTAAAATCAATAATACTCATAAAATGGCTAACAGGACTCTAACCAGAGCAATCGAGCCAATCAGGCTCTTTACCACATAACACAATACCAAATAATTTTCTTGTCAATTAACTAAAACTAAAACAAATGCACATTTATCGAGGGTCCACACTTCCCACAAGAGAAGGCGTTCCCGAATTATCAACTCACAAGTAAGTGATTAACTCTCTCCGGAATCTGAAGTCGGTCTCTTGCCCTTCGTCGATGGTTCTTTACCTAGAAAGGAGATGAGCAATTAAAGACAAATTAAATGTAACTAATTATTAGCGGTAACATCCCTTTCATTCCTAAAAAAATCCTAATCGAGTTCGAACGAGTCGATATTAAATAAAAATGGCATGTAACTCCTTAACATCAGTTCCCAATCCCATATAACCGTTTCAATACATTAACTAAACGAAACGATAGAAAATAAGTTTGAATTCGACATAAAAATTCTGAAATTTTCCAGCTAGCGGCAGTTTACGAGAAAAATCATAACTATTTGTAGAATAATCGGATTGAGGCGTTTTAAGTGGCTACGGAAAGCTAACGAGTTCAGCTACGTACAGAAATTAAGTTTGCAAACTTTCGATGGAAATAGCTATGTCAAAATCAGTTCGAACAGTCTGCGAATTACCCACAGACCAAAAAGAAAAACACCACAAAATTATAAAACCATGGAAGAAGGAAGCTTAATTCACATACCACTTACCTCAAAACAACTTAGAAACCACCTAGGATGAGGGTTGTAAGGGAGAATTTGATCAACAAGGGTTTCTCCTCTTCACTCTCTTCTTTCCCCTCTTTTGTTTTTCTTCTCCCGTTCTTCTCTCTCTTTTTTTTTTAACTTTAGCCTTAATAATTATATATCAGGCCATTTAAGTGGGCAGAAACTTTGGGCCACAAAATAAATAAATAAATAAGTTTGGGCTTTCTAAAAAAAATCTAGTTGGGCTAAGATAAGGCTGGCCTTTTGGGCTATATAAATAAATAAATAGGTTTTGGGCTTTCTAAAATAAATCTAGTTGGCCTAAGTTAGGGCTGGCCTTTTAGGCCATAAAAATAAATAAATAGGTTTTGGATTTTCTAAAATAAATCTAATTGAGCTAAGATATTATAATTAAGATCAAAATTTACTACGTTTTTTTGCATATTTACTTCGTTTTCGATGCATATTTACTTCATTACGATCATCACTTCTTTCGTTTCGATGCATATTTAATTCATCTTGATGTATATTTACTTCATTACGATCAACATTTCCTTCATTTCGATGCATATTTACTTCATTTTTATGCATATTTACTTCGTTTTGATGTGTATTTCCTTCGTTTCTATGCACATTTACTTCATTTTGATGCATATTTACTTAATTACGATCAACATTTCCTTCATTTCGATGCATATTTACTTCGTGTTGATGCATATTTACTTCATTAAGATCAAAATTTGCTACGTTCTTTTGCATATTTACTTCATTTTCGATGCATATTTACATCATTACGATCATCATTTCTTTCGTTTCGATGCATATTTAATTCATTTTGATGCATATTTACTTCATTACGATCAACATTTTCTTCATTTCGATGCATATTTACTTTATTACAATCAATATTTCCTTCATTTCGATGCATATTTACTTAATTTTGATGCATATTTACTTCGTTTTGATGCGTATTTCCTTCGTTTCTACGCACATTTACTTCATTTTGTTGCATATTTACTTTATTACGATCAACATTTATTTCGTTTTGATGCATATTTACTTCATTTTGATGCATATTTACTTCGTTCCGATGCGTATTTCCTTCATTTCGATGCACATTTACTTCATTTTGATGTATAATTACTACAATTCGATCAACATTTCCTTAATTTCGATGCATATTTACTTCATTTTGATGCATATTTACTTCGTTCCGATGCATATTTCCTTCGTTTCTACGCACATTTACTTCATTTTATTGCATATTTTCTTCATTACGATAAACATTTCCTTCGTTTCGATGCATATTTACTCCATTTTGACGCATATTTTCTTTATTAGATCAATATTTCTTTTGTTTAGATGCATACATATTTCATTTTAATGAATTTTTACTTCATTTCAATGAATATTTAATTCGTTTTGATGCACAATTACTTCATTTTTTATCTATATTTATTTCATTACTATCAACATTTCCATCGTTTAGATGAATATTTACTTCATTTTGATGCATATTTACTTCATTTTGATGCATATTTCTTTTGTTTCGATGCACATTTACTTCGTTTTGATGCATATTTACTTAATTACGATCAACATTTCTTTCATTTCGATGCATATATACTTCATTTTGATGAATATTTACTTCATTAAGATCAAAATTTACTACGTTTTTTTTTTACATATTTACTTCATTTTAGAATGCATATTTACTTCATTACGATCATCATTTCTTTCGTTTCGATGCATATTTAATTCATTTTGATTCGTATTTAATTCATTACGATCAACATTTCCTTTATTTCGATGCATATTTACTTCATTTTTATGCATATGTACTTTATTACGATCAACAATTCCTTCACTTCGATGCTATGTACTTCATTTTGATGCATACTTACTTCGTTTTGATGCGTATTTCCTTCATTTCTATGCACATTTATTTCATTTTGATGCATATTTACTTCATTACGATCAGCATTTCTTTCGTTTCGATTTATATATACTTCATTTTGATGCATATTTCCTTCATTAAGATCAACATTTCCTTCGTTTCGATACATATTTACTCCATTTTGATACATATTTACTTTATTACGATCAACATTTCTTTCGTTTTGATGCATATTTTCTTTGTTCCGATGCGTATTTCCTTCATTTCGATGCACATTTACTTCATTTTGATGTATAATTACTTCATTACGATCAATATTTCCTTCATTTTGATGCATATATACTTCATTTTGAAGCGTATTTCCTTCATTAAAATCAACATTTCCTTCGTTTCGATGCATATTTACTACATTTTGATAAATATTGACTTCATTAATATCAATATTTCCTTCGTTTCGATGCATATTAACTTTATTTTGATGCATATTTAATTCATTACGATCAACATTTCCTTCGTTTAGATTTATATTTACTTCATTTTGATGCATATTTACTTCGTTGCGATTCATATTTCCTTCGTTTTGATGCACATTTACTTCATTTTGATGCATATTTACTTTATTACGATGAACATTTCCTTCATTTCGATGCATATTTACTTCATTTTGATGCATATTTACTTCATTGCGATCAATATGTCCTTCGTTTTGATGCATATTTGCTAAATTTTGATGCTTATTTACTTCATTACGATCAAATTTTTTCGTTTCGATGCATATTTACTTAATTTTGATGCATATTTATTTCATTACGATCAACATTTCTTACGTTTTGATGCTTATTTACTTCATTTTGATGCATATTTACTTCGTTCTGATGCATATTTCCTTCGTTTCTATGAACATTTACTTCATTTTGATGTATATTTTCTTCATTACGATAAACATTTCCTTCGTTTCGATGCACATTTACTTCATTTTGACGCATATTTTCTTTATTAGATCAATATTTCTTTCATTTAGATGCATACATATTTCATTTTAATGCATTTTTACTACATTTCGATGAATATTTAATTCGTTTTGATGCACATTTATTTCATTTTTTATGTATATTTACCTCATTACTATCAAAATTCATTCGTTTAGATGAATATTTACTTCATCTTTATGCATATTTACTTCGTTTCGATGCATATTTCTTTCGTTTCGATGCGCATTTACTTCATTTTGATGCATATTTACTTCGTTCCGATGCGTATTTCCTTCATTTCGATGCACATTTACTTCATTTTGATGTATAATTACTTCATTACGATCAACATTTCCTTCATTTTGATGCATATTTACTTCATTTTGATGTGTATTTCTTTCGTTTCGATGCACATTTATTTTATTTTGATGCATATTTACTTAATTACGATCAATATTTCCTTCATTTCGATGCATATTTACTTCGTTTTGATGCATATTTACTTCATTAAGATCAAAATTTGCTACGTTCTTTTCCATATTTACTTCATTTTCGATGCATATTTACTTCATTATGATCATCATTTCTTTCGTTTCGATGCATATTTAATTCATTTGGATGCATATTTACTTCATTACGATAAACATTTTCTTCATTTTGATGCATATTTACTTTATTACAATCAATATTTCCTTCATTTCGATGCATATTTACTTAATTTTGATGCATATTTACTTCGTTTTGATGCGTATTTCCTTCGTTTCTACGCACATTTACTTCATTTTGATGCATATTTACTTTATTACGATCAACATTTATTTCGTTTTGATGCATATTTACTTCATTTTGATGCATATTTACTTCGTTCCGATGCGTATTTCCTTTATTTCGATGCACATTTACTTCATGTTGATGTATAATTACTACATTACGATCAACATTTCCTTCATTTCGATGCATATTTACTTCATTTTGATGCATATTTACTTCGTTCCGATGCATATTTCCTTCGTTTCTATGCACATTTACTTCATTTTATTGCATATTTTCTTCATTACGATAAACATTTCCTTCGTTTCGATGCATATTTACTTCATTTTGACGCATATTTTCTTTATTAGATCAATATTTCTTTCCTTTAGATGCATACATATTTCATTTTAATGCATTTTTACTTCATTTCAATGAATATTTAATTCGTTTTGATGCACAATTACTTCATTTTTTATCTATATTTATTTCATTACTATCAACATTTCCTTAGTTTAGATGAATATTTGCTTCATTTTGATGCATATTTACTTCATTTTGATGCATATTTCTTTTGTTTCGATGCACATTTACTTAGTTTTGATGCATATTTACTTAATTACGATCAACATTTCCTTCATTTCGATGCATATTTACTTCATTTTGATGCATATTTACTTCATTAAGATCAAAGTTTACTACGTTTTTTTTGCATATTTACTTCATTTTCGATGCATATTTACTTCATTACGATCATCATTTCTTTCGTTTCGATGCATATTTAATTCATTTTGATGCATATTTACTTCATTACGATCAACATTTCCTTTATTTCGATGCATATTTACTTCATTTTAATGCATATGTACTTTATTACGATCAACATTTCCTTCACTTCGATGCTATTTACTTCATTTTGATGCATATTTAATTCATTAAGATCAACATTTCCTTCGTTTAGATGCATATTTACTTCATTTTGATGCATATTTACTTCGTTTCGATGTATATTTCCTTCATTTTGATGCACATTTACTTCATTATGATGCATATTTACTTCATTACGATGAACATTTCCTTCATTTCGATGCATATTTACTTCATTTTGATGCATATTTACTTCATTGAGATCAATATGTCCTTCGTTTTGATGCATATTTGCTAAATTTTGATGCTTATTTACTTCATTACGATCAAAATTTTTTCGTTTCGATGCATATTTACTTCATTTTGATGCATATTTATTTCATTACGATCAACATTTCTTACATTTTGATGATTATTTACTTCATTTTGATGCATATTTCCTTCGTTCTGATGCATATTTCCTTCGTTTCTATGCACATTTACATCATTTTGATGCATATTTTTTTCATTACGATAAACATGTCCTTCGTTTCGATGCATATTTACTTCATTTTGACGCATATTTTGTTTATTAGATCAATATTTCTTTCATTTAGATGCATACATATTTCATTTTAATGCATTTTTACTTCATTTTGATGAATATTTAATTCGTTTTGATGCACACTTATTTCATTTTTATGTATATTTACCTCATTACTATCAACATTTCATTCGTTTAGATGAATATTTACTTCATCTTGATGCATATTTACTTTGTTTCGATGCATATTTCTTTCGTTTCGATGCACATTTACTTCATTTTGATGCATATTTACTTCGTTCTGATGCGTATTTCTTTCATTTCGATGCACATTTACTTCATTTTGATGTATAATTACTTCATTACGATCAATATCTCCTTCATTTTGATGCATATATACTTCATTTTGATGCGTATTTCCTTCATTAATATAATATCTTAGCTCAACTAGATTTATTTTGGAAAGCCCAAAACCTATTTATTTATTTTTATGGCCCATAAGGCCAGCCCTAATTTAGCCCAACTAGATTTATTTTAGAAAACCCAAAACCTATTTATTTATTTTTATGGCCCAAAAGGCCAGCCTTATCTTAGTCCAACTAGATTTTTTTTAGAAAGCCCAAACTTATTTATTTATTTATTTTGTGGCCCAAAGTTTCAGCCCACTTAAATGGCCTGATATATAATTATTAAGGCTAAAGTTTAAAAAAAAAAGAGAGAAGAACGGGAGAAGAAAAACAAAAGAGGGGAAAGAAGAGAGTGAAGAGGAGAAACCCTTGTTGATCAAATTCTCCCTTACAACCCTCATCCTAGGTGGTTTCTAAGTTGTTTTGAGGTAAGTGGTGTGTGAATTAAGCTTCCTTCTTCAATGATTTTGTAATATCAACTTGTTCGAACTCAATTACGATTTGTTTTTAGCAATGAAAGGGATGTTACCGCTAATAGTTAGTTATATATAATTTGTCTTTAATTGCTCATCTCCTTTCAAGGTAAAGAACCATCGATGAAGGGCAAGGGACCGACTTCAGATTCCGGAGAGAGTTAATTACTTCCTTGTGAGTTGATAATTCGGGAACGCCTTCTCTTGTGGGAAGTGTGGACCCTCGATAAATGTGCATTTGTTTTAGTTTTAGTTAATTGACAAGAAAATTATTTGGTATTGTGTTATGTGGTAAAGAGCCTGATTGGCTCGATTGCTCTGGTTAGAGTCCTGTTAGCCATTTTATGAGTATTATTGATTTTAACTTATGTTGAAGAGCCTTGTCGGCTCGATATCTGATAGCATTTATTGTGAATTATTTGAGAATTGATTTTGGTTATTCTTGTGTGCCAATTAAGACTCTAACTTGAGTCGTTATTCATCTTATGATGCACATGCATATGTATGCCTGACACCAAGGTTAAGTAGCCCGAATTGGTCACGGTTCGGGTGAGTTGGAGCGACATTGATTAAGTAGCCCGAATTGTCGCGGTTCGGGTGAGTTAGAGTGACAACCAAGTTGCCCGTGATTGGCAAACCCGGGTGAGTTAGATCTAACGGGGCACCCGTCCATTTCTCAAATACTGATACTCTGGAGGGTTATCGTTAGATGGATTAGTCTATTATAGGCTCAGTCAACGTCACCGGTGTGGGACATGCATGTCATATATGTTTCTATGTTTGATCATTTCAAGTATTCACGTCGATATTGAATTGTGAACTTTAGCACTTGGCGTGTTGAGAAAGAATATTAATGTGCATTTTATCTAGAGTAACGGTGACGGGCTTGGACTGTCTCTCGACGGAGAGCTCAGTTCGAGGAGGATATTGACTACCCACGCGTCTTTTATGTGATAACATGTTGTTTGAACTAATTGTGTTATTCGTAAATGTGCACTAAGTTTTTTATTTTCATTAATATGTATACTGAGTGAGAAATAGTTATTGTGGGACGAAATGTGGGATTTTATGTTATGAACCGCGAGTGGAATACATGCTTCGTATAAGGGTCGGGGTGACCGGCTTATCACCTCACTGAGCTAGTAGTTTTGCTCACCCCCATAATTCTTTCCTTTTCAGGCTGTTGATATCGTTTTGGTTGGAGGTTTGCCTATCGTTTGCTCGTCATCCAATCCGTGTTTTAGGTACTTTCTCTTTTATGTAAATTGACGGATTCATTGGCGAGATTGTATAGTTTATATTTGGTGACCCCCTTGATGTTCTTTTTGTACCTTCGCGATGTTATATCGTTCATGTATATTTTTTTTAAACTAAGTTACACCGTTGTATTTTGTACCTTTGTAAATCCTTGTTGATACTTTATGAGATGATGTCCTCGTGTTGTACCCGTTGTTATCAGTTGTTCAGTTCTACAGGTACTTGATAGCAAGCCTTACGTTTTCTATAAACTTTGTGGAGTGGAGTGCACCCATTCTGCGAAATTTATGGTAACGTGGCGGTTGTCGCGTTCTGTCTGGGGTCGGGACGTGACAATTAAGATCAACATTTCCTTCGTTTCGATGCATATTTACTACATTTTGATAAATATTTACTTCATTAATATCAATATTTCCTTCGTTTCGATACATATTAACTTTATTTTGATGCATATTTAATTCATTACGATAAACATTTCCTTCGTTTAGATTTATATTTACTTCATTTTGATGCATATTTACTTCGTTTCGAAGCATATTTCCTTCGTTTTGATGCACATTTACTTCATTTTGATGCATATTTACTTTATTACGATGAATATTTCCTTCATTTCGATGCATATTTACTTCATTTTGATGCATATTTACTTCATTGCGATCAATATGTCCTTCGTTTTGATGCATATTTGCTAAATTTTGATGCTTATTTACTTCATTACGATCAAATTTTTTCGTTTCGATGCATATTTACTTCATTTTGATGCATATTTATTTCATTACGATCACTATTTCTTACGTTTTGATGCTTATTTACTTCATTTTGATGCATATTTACTTCGTTCTGATGCATATTTCCTTCGTTTCTATGCACATTTACTTCATTTTGATGCATATTTTCTTCATTACGATAAACATTTCCTTCGTTTCGATGCACATTTACTTCATTTTGACGCATATTTTCTTTATTAGATCAATATTTCTTTCATTTAGATGCATACATATTTCATTTTAATGCATTTTTACTTCATTTCGATGAATATTTAATTCGTTTTGATGCACATTTATTTCATTTTTTATGTATATTTACCTCATTACAATCAAAATTCATTCGTTTAGATGAATATTTACTTTATCTTGATGCATATTTACTTCGTTTTGATGCATATTTCTTTCGTTTCGATGCACATTTACTTCATTTTGATGAATATTTACTTCGTTCCGATGCGTATTTCCTTCATTTCGATGCACATTTACTTCATTTTGATGTATAATTACTTCATTACGATCAACATTTCCTTCATTTTGATGCATATTTACTTCATTTTGATGTGTATTTCTTTCGTTTCGATGCACATTTACTTCATTTTGATGCATATTTACTTAATTACGATCAACATTTCCTTCATTTCGATGCATATTTACTTCGTTTTGATGCATATTTACTTCATTAAGATCAAAATTTGCTACGTTCTTTTGCATATTTACTTCATATTCGATGCATATTTACTTCGTTATGATCATCATTTCTTTCGTTTCGATGCATATTTAATTCATTTGGATGCATATTTACTTCATTACGATAAACATTTTCTTCATTTCGATGCATATTTACATTATTACAATCAATATTTCCTTCATTTCGATGCATATTTACTTAATTTTGATGCATATTTACTTCGTTTTGATGCGTATTTCCTTCGTTTCTAAGCACATTTACTTCATTTTGATGCATATTTACTTTATTACGATCAACATTTATTTCGTTTTGATGCATATTTACTTCATTTTGATGTATATTTACTTCGTTCCGATGCGTATTTCCTTCATTTTGATGCACATTTACTTCATTTTAATGTATAATTACTACATTACGATCAACATTTCCTTCATTTCGATGCATATTTACTTCATTTTGATGCATATTTACTTCGTTCCGATGCATATTTCCTTCGTTTTTATGCACATTTACTTCATTTTATTGCATATTTTCTTCATTACGATAAACATTTCCTTCGTTTCGATGCATATTCACTTCATTTTGACGCATATTTTCTTTATTAGATCAATATTTCTTTCGTTTAGATGCATACATATTTCATTTTAATGCATTTTTACTTCATTTCAATGAATATTTAATTCGTTTTGATGCACAATTACTTCATTTTTTATCTATATTTACATCATTACTATCAACATTTCCTTCATTTAGATGAATATTTACTTCATTTTGATGCATATTTACTTCATTTTGATGCATATTTGTTTTGTTTCGATGCACATTTACTTCGTTTTGATGCATATTTACTTAATTACGATCAACATTTCCTTCATTTCGATGCATATTTACTTCATTTTGATGCATATTTACTTCATTAAGATCAAAATTTACTACGTTTTTTTTTGCATATTTACTTCATTTTCGAAGCATATTTACTTCATTACGATCATCATTTCTTTCGTTTCGATACATATTTAATTCATTTTGATGCATATTTACTTCATTACGATCAACATTTCCTTTATTTCGATGCATATTTACTTTATTTTTATGCATATGTACTTTATTACGATCAACATTTCCTTCACTTCGATGCTATTTACTTTATTTTGATGCATACTTACTTCGTTTTGATGCGTATTTCCTTCGTTTCTATGCACATTTACTTCATTTTGATGCATATTTACTTCATTACGATCAACATTTCTTTCGTTTTGATTTATATCTACTTCATTTTGATGCATATTTCCTTCATTAAGATCAACATTTCCTTCGTTTCGATGCATATTTACTCCATTTTGATGCATATTTACTTTATTACGATCAACATTTCTTTCATTTTGATGCATATTTACTTTGTTCCGATGCGTATTTCCTTCATTTTGATGCACATTTACTTCATTTTGATGTATAATTATTTCATTACGATCAACATTTCCTTCATTTTGATGCATATTTACTTCATTTTGATGCGTATTTCCGTCATTAAGATCAACATTTCCTTCATTTCGATGCATATTTACTACATTTTGATAAATATTTACTTCATTAATATCAATATTTCCTTCTTTTCGATGCATATTAACTTTATTTTGATGCATATTTAATTCATTAAGATCAACATTTCCTTCGTTTAGATGCATATTTACTTCATTTTGATGCATATTTACTTCGTTTCGATGCATATTTCCTTCGTTTTGATGCACATTTACTTCATTATGATGCATATTTACTTCATTACGATGAACATTTCCTTCATTTCGATGCATATTTACTTCATTTTGATGCATATTTACTTCATTGAGATCAATATGTCCTTCGTTTTGATGCATATTTGCTAAATTTTTTGCTATTTTGATGCTTATTTACTTCATTACGATCAAAATTTTTTCGTTTCAATGCATATTTACTTCATTTTAATGCATATTTATTTCATTACGATCAACATTTCTTACATTTTGATGCTTATTTACTTCATTTTGATGCATATTTACTTAGTTTTGATGCATATTTCCTTCGTTTCTATGCACATTTACTTCATTTTGATGCATATTTTCTTCATTACGATGAATATTTCCTTCGTTTCGATGCATATTTACTTCATTTTGACGCATATTTTCTTTATTAGATCAATATTTCTTTCATTTATAAGCATTCATATTTCATTTTAATGCATTTTTACTTCATTTCGATGAATATTTAATTCGTTTTGATGTACATTTATTTCATTTTTATGTATATTTACCTCATTACTATCAACATTTCATTCGTTTAGATGAATATTTAATTCATCTTGATGCATATTTACTTTGTTTCGATGCATATTTCTTTCGTTTCGATGCACATTTACTTCATTTTGATGCATATTTACTTCGTTCCGTTGCGTATTTCCTTCATTTCGATGCACATTTACTTCATTTTGATGTATAATTATTTCATTACGATCAACATTTCCTTCATTTTGATGCATATTTACTTCATTTTGATGCGTATTTCCTTCATTAAGATCAACATTTCCTTCGTTTCGATGCATATTTACTACATTTTGATAAATATTTACTTCATTAATATCAATATTTCCTTCTTTTCGATGCATATTAACTTTATTTTGATGCATATTTAATTCATTAAGATCAACATTTCCTTCGTTTAGATGCATATTTACTTCATTTTGATCCATATTTACTTCGTTTCGATGCATATTTCCTTCGTTTTGATGCACATTTACTTCATTATGATGCATATTTACTTCATTACGATGAACATTTCCTTCATTTCGATGCATATTTACTTCATTTTGATGCATATTTACTTCATTGAGATCAATATGTCCTTCGTTTTGATGCATATTTGCTAAATTTTTTGCTATTTTGATGCTTATTAACTTCATTACGATCAAAATTTTTTCGTTTCAATGCATATTTACTTCATTTTAATGCATATTTATTTCATTACGATCAACATTTCTTACATTTTGATGCTTATTTACTTCATTTTGATGCATATTTACTTCGTTTTGATGCATATTTCCTTCGTTTCTATGCACATTTACTTCATTTTGATGCATATTTTCTTCATTACGATGAATATTTCCTTCGTTTCGATGCATATTTACTTCATTTTGACGCATATTTTCTTTATTAGATCAATATTTCTTTCATTTATATGCATTCATATTTCATTTTAATGCATTTTTACTTCATTTCGATGAATATTTAATTCGTTTTGATGTACATTTATTTCATTTTTATGTATATTTACCTCATTACTATCAACATTTCATTCGTTTAGATGAATATTTACTTCATCTTGATGCATATTTACTTTGTTTCGATGCATATTTCTTTCGTTTCGATGCACATTTACTTCATTTTGATGCATATTTACTTCGTTCCGTTGCGTATTTCCTTCATTTCGATGCACATTTACTTCATTTTGATGTATAATTACTTCATTATGATCAACTTTTCCTTCATTTTGATGCATATATACTTCATTTTGATGCGTATTTCCTTCATTAAGTTCAACATTTCCTTCGTTTCGATGCATATTTACTACATTTTGATAAATATTTACTTCATTAATATCAATATTTCATTCGTTTCGATGCATATTAACTTTATTTTGATGCATATTTAATTCATTATGATCTACATTTCCTTCGTTTAGATTTATATTTACTTCATTTTGATGCATATTTACTTCGTTTCGATGCATATTTCCTTCGTTTTGATGCACATTTACGTCATTTTGATGCATATTTACTTTATTACGATGAACATTTCATTCATTTCGATGCATATTTACTTCATTTTGATGCATATTTACTTCATTGCGATCAATATGTCCTTCGTTTTGATGCATATTTGCTAAATTTTGATGCTTATTTAATTCATTACGATCAAATTTTTTCGTTTCGATGCATATTTACTTCATTTTGATGCATATTTATTTCATTACGATCAACATTTCTTACGTTTTGATGGTTATTTACTTCATTTTGATGTATATTTACTTCGTTCTGATGCATATTTCCTTCGTTTCTATGCACATTTACTTCATTTTGATGCATATTTCTTCATTACGATAAATATTTCCTTTGTTTCGATGCACATTTACTTCATTTTGACGCATATTTTCTTTATTAGATCAATATTTCTTTCATTTAGATGCATACATATTTCATTTTAATGCATTTTTACTTCATTTCGATGAATATTTAATTCGTTTTGATGCACATTTATTTCATTTTTTATGTATATTTACCTCATTACTATCAAAATTCATTCGTTTAGATGAATATTTACTTCATCTTGATGCATATTTACTTCGTTTTGATACATATTTCTTTCGTTTCGATGCACATTTACTTCATTTTGATGCATATTTACTTCGTTCAGATGCGTATTTCCTTCATTTCGATGCAAATTTACTTCATTTTGATGTATAATTACTTCATTACGATCAACATTTCCTTCATTTTGATGCATATTTACTTCATTTTGATGTGTATTTCTTTCGTTTCAATGCACATTTACTTCATTTTGATGCATATTTACTTAATTACGATCAACATTTCATTAATTTCGATGCATATTTACTTCATTTTGATGCATATTTACTTCATTAAGATCAAAATTTACTACGTTTTTGTTTTGCATATTTACTTCATTTTCGATGCATATTTACTTCATTACTATCATCATTTCTTTCGTTTCGATGCATATTTAATTCATTTTGATGCATATTTACTTCATTACGATCAACATTTACTTTATTTCGATGCATATTTACTTCATTTTTATGCATATGTACTTTATTACGATCAACATTTCCTTCACTTCGTTGCTATTTACTTCATTTTGATGCATACTTACTTCGTTTTGATGCGTATTTACCTCATTACGATCAACATTTCTTTCGTTTCGATTTATATCTACTTCATTTTGATGCATATTTCCTTCATTAAGATCAACATTTCCTTCGTTTCGATGCATATTTACTCCATTTTGATGCATATTTACTTTATTACGATCAACATTTCTTTCGTTTTGATGCATATTTACTTTGTTCTGATGCGTATTTCCTTCATTTCGATGCACATTTACTTCATTTTGATGTATAATTACTTCATTACGATCAACATTTCCTTCATTTTGATGCATATTTACTTCATTTTGATGCGTATTTCCTTCATTAAGATCAACATTTCCTTCGTTTCGATGCATATTTACTACATTTTGATAAATATTTACTTCATTAATATCAATATTTCCTTCTTTTCGATGCATATTAACTTTATTTTGATGCATATTTAATTAATTAAGATCAACATTTCCTTCATTTTGATGCATATTTACTTCATTTTGATGCATATTTACTTCATTTCGATGCATATTTCCTTCGTTTTGATGCACATTTACTTCATTATGATGCATATTTACTTCATTACGAAGAACATTTCCTTCATTTCGATGCATATTTACTTCATTTTGATGCATATTTACTTCATTGAGATCAATATGTCCTTCGTTTTGATGCATATTTGCTAAATTTTGATGCTTATTTACTTCATTACGATCAAAATTTTTTCGTTTTGATGCATATTTATTTCATTACGATCAACATTTCTTACATTTTGATGCTTATTTACTTCATTTTGATGCATATTTACTTCGTTTTGATGCATATTTCCTTCGTTTCTATGCACATTTACTTCATTTTGATGCATATTTTGTCACGCCCCGACCCCATACAGAACGCGACAACCGCCACGTTAACCATAAATTTCGCGGAATGGGTGCACTCCACTCCACAAAGTTTATAGAAAACGTAAGGCTTGCTATCAAGTACCTGTAGAACTGAACAACTGATAACAACGGGTACAACCCGAGGACATCATCTCATAATGTATCAATAAGGATTTACAAAGGTATAAAATACAACGGTGTAACATAGTTTTAAGAAAATATACATGAACGATATAACATCGCGAAGGTACAAAAAGAAAATCAAGGGGGTCACCAAATATAAACTATACAATCTCGCCAATGAATCTGTCAATTTACATAAAAGAGAAAGTACCCAAAACACTGATTGGATGACGAGCAAACGATAGGAAAACCTCCAACCAAAACGATATCAACAGCCTGAAAAGGAAAGAATGATGGGGGTGAGCAAAACTACTAGCTCAGTGAGGTGATAAGCCGGTAACCCCGACCCTTATACGAAGCATGCATTCCGACTCGCGGTTCATAACATAAAATCCCACATTTCGTCCCACAATAACTATTTCTCACTCAGTATACATATTAATGAAAATAAAAACCTTAGTGCACATTTACGAATAACACAATTAGTTCAAACAACATGTTATCACATAAAAGACGCGTGGGTAGTCAATATCTTCCTCAAACTGAGCTCTCCGTCGAGAGACAGTCCAAGCCCGTCACTGTTACTCTAGATAAAATGCACATTAATATTCTTTCTCAACACGTCAAGTGCTAAAGTTCACAATTCAATATCGACGTGAATACTTGAAATGATCAAACATATAAACATATATGACATGCATGTCCCACACCGGTGACGTTGACTGAGCCTATAATAGACTAATCCATCTAACGATCACCCTCCAGAGTATCAGTATTTGGCAAATGGACAGGTGCCCCATTAGATCTAACTCACCAGGGTTTGCCAATCACGGGCAAATTGGTTGTCACTCTAACTCACCCGAACCGCGACAATTCGGGCTACTTAATCAATGTCGCTCCAACTCACCCGAACCGTGACCAATTCGGGCTACTTAACCTTGGTACCAGGCATACATATGCATGTGCATCATAAGATGAATAACGACTCAAGTTAGAGTCTTAATAGCACACAAGAATAACCAGAAATCAATTCTCAAATAATTCACAATAAATGTTATCAGATACCGAGCCGGCAAAGCTCTTCAACATAAGTTAAAATCAATATTACTTATAAAATGGCTAACATGACTCTAACCAGAGCAATCGAGCCAATCAGGCTCTTTATCACATAACACAATACCAAATAATTTTCTTATCATTAACTAAAACTAAAATAAATGCACATTTATCGAGGGTCCACACTTCCCACAAGAGAAGGCGTTCCCGAATTATCAACTCACAAGGAAGTGATTAACTCTCTCCGGAATCTGAAGTCGGTCCCTTGCCCTTCGTTGATGGTTCTTTACCTAGAAAGGAGATGAGCAATTAAAGACAAATTAAATATAACTAACTATTAGCGGTAACATCCCTTTCATTGTTAAAAACAAATCCTAATCGAGTTCGAACGAGTCGATATTAAATAAAAATGGTATGTAACTCCTTAACATCAGTTCCCAATCCCACATAACCCGTTTCAACACATTAACTAAACGAAACGATAGAAAATAAGTTTGAATTCGACATAAAAATTCTGAAATTTTCCTGCTAGCGGCAGTTTACGAGAAATATCATAACTAATTGTAGAATAATCGGATTGAGGCGTTTCAAGTGGCTACGGAAAGCTAACGAGTTCAGCTACGTACAGAAATTAAATTTGCAACTTTCAAGGGCAATAGCTATGTCAAAATCAGTTTGAACAGTCTGCGAATTACCCACATACCAAAAAGAAAAACCCCACAAAATTACAAAACCATGGAAGAAGGAAGCTTAATTCACACACCACTTACCTCAAAACAACTTAGAAACCACCTAGGATGAGGGTTGTACGGGAGAATTTGATCAACGAGGGTTTCTCCTCTTCACTCTCTTATTTCCCCTCTTTTGTTTTTCTTCTCCCATTCTTCTCTCTTTTTTTTTTTAACTTTAGCCTTAATAATTTTATATATCAGGCCATTTAAATGGGCTGAAATTTTGGGCCACAAAATAAATAAATAAATAAGTTTGGGCTTTCTAAAAAAATCTAGTTGGGCTAAGATAAGGCTGTCCTTTTGGGCCATATAAATAAATAAATAGGTTTTGGGCTTTCTAAAATAAATCTAGTTGGGCTAAGATAGGGCTGACCTTTTGGGCCATAAAAATAAATAAATAGGTTTTGGGCTTTCTAAAAAAAAAATCTAGTTGAGCTAAGATATTATAAAGTATCCCCTCCTCTAAGAAGTTTCGTCTTCGAAACATAAATGTACCTAGAGTTGAAAAGAGATTTAGATGGTGTTGACGCATGACTGACTCTGGTTCCCATGTTTCTTCTTCAATTTGATCACTTCTCCATAGAACTCTCACCATAGGAATGGATTTGTTACGTAGCATTTTCTCTCGGCGATCTACAATTTGAACTGGTTGTACTTCGTACAAT
This sequence comes from Pogostemon cablin, assembly GCA_023678885.1. Taxonomy (NCBI): domain Eukaryota; kingdom Viridiplantae; phylum Streptophyta; class Magnoliopsida; order Lamiales; family Lamiaceae; genus Pogostemon; species Pogostemon cablin. The sequence goes on from JAHCLQ010000361.1 coordinate 18,143, forward strand.
AGATTTTCCTTTAATACAACTGGGGGATCTTTGAGCACGTGCGAAGGATCTGGTTCATATTTTCTAAGCATAGAGACATGGAAGACATCGTGAATCTTCGACAATTCCGATGGTAGCTCAAGTCGATACGCGACACGACCAATCCTTTGCACGATCGTAAATGGGCCAATATACCTTGGACTCAACTTTCCTCGACGTCGGAATCGCAACACGCCCTTCCATGGAGAAACTTTAAGAAAAACTTTGTCTCCTTCATTAAACTCCAAATCGCGCCTCCTATTATCTGCGTAGCTTTTCTGTCGATCTTGCGTTGCCTTAAGTCTGTCTCGAATAAGTTGTATCTTTGCCTTCGCATATTCGATATGCTCTACTTGTTCGATTTGTCTCCCAAAAGAGCGGTGTTTGACACTTTCGGCCATACAGAGCTTCATACGGGGGCATTCCAATGCTTGAATGATAACTGTTGTTATAAGCGAACTCCACCAAAGTCACGTACTTATCCCAGCTACCTCCCTAATTCAACACCACTGCACGTAGTATGTCTTCTAGTGTCTGTATAGTTCTCTCTGACTATCCATCAGTCTGTGGATGAAACGAGGTACTGAATAGTAATTTTGTACCTAGCGCTTTCTGCAGACTAGGCAAAAAATGTGAAGTGAATTTTGGATCACGGTCAGATATGATTGACACTGGTACTCCGTGCAATCTCACGATCTCATCGACATATAACTTGGCAAGTTTCTCTAAAGATTCGTTGGTATGCACTGGAAGGAAATGTGCCGATTTCGTCAGACGATCGACAATGACCCAAATTGAGTCATGACCCTTTTGGGTTCGAGGTAAACCAGAAACAAAATCCATTGTGACGTTTTCCCATTTCCACTCAGGAATAGGTAGTGGTTGAAGCATGCCGGCTGGTTTTTGGTCTTCCGCTTTAATCTGTTGGCATGATAAGCACTTTGATACAAATTCAATAGTGTCCCGTTTCATACCTGGCCACCAATAATGCTCCCGAAGTGTTCTATACATTTTGGTACTACCAGGATGCATAACATAGGCTGAAGAATGGGCTTCCCCAAGAATAGCTCTACGAACATCAAGTTCTGATGGAACACAAACACGATTTTTAAAACTAAGAAGTCCATCATCCCGAATTTGAAATTCTGTTTCTTTTCCTTGATTTAGCTTCGCCATCTTCTGTTGTAAATAAACATCGTGTGATTGTCTTTCTCGAATTTTCTCGAACAAGGTAGGTCTAACCTCGAATTTGGAGATTAAGGCAGAATCATTAGACTTTTCACAATCGAGCGAAATGTGTAAAGATTTAAATTGCTCCAACATAGGAAGATAAAAAGATTGAATCGAAGCAAGTGAGGTAGAAGACTTTCTACTCAGAGCATCTGCAACAACGTTCGCCTTGCCAGGATGATAATCGATGACTAAGTCATAGTCACTAAACAACTCCATCCATCGCCTTTGCCTGGGGTTGAGCTCCTTTTGCGTGGTGATATACTTTAAGCTCTTGTGATCAGTGAAAACCCGACAAGTTGCACCATACAGATAGTGCCTCCATATCTTCAATGCAAAGACGATTGCAGCCAACTCTAAATCATGTGTAGGATAATATTTTTCGTTCTTCTTCAATTGCCTTGAAGCGTATGCAATAAACTTTCCTTCTTGCATGAGAACGCATCCTAATCCTTGTCCCGAGGCGTCGCTATAAATGGTAAATTCTCCAATCGCTGGGTCTGGCAAAGCAAGAATAGGAGCTGAAATGAGTCGTCTTTTAAATTCTTGAAATGCTTCCTAGCATTCTTCACTCCATTCAAATTTTACCCATTTCCGAGTCAATTTAGTCAAAGATGAAGCCAATAACGAAAAGTCTTTGACAAACCGTCGATAATATCCAGCTAATCCCAGAAAACTACGAATCTCTGTCACGTTCTTTGGACGCTCCCAATCTAGTATAGCTTGAATCTTCACTGGATCGATGTAGATTCCTTCTTTAGAAATGTGATGACCCAAAAAGCTTACCTCACGAAGCCAAAATTCACACTTCGAGAATTTAGCATAAAGTTGATTTTCTCTGAGAATGTTCAGAGCAATTCTTAGATGATGAGAATGCTCATCGTCCGATTTAGAATAAATAAGAATGTCATCAATGAAGACGATGACAAACTTATCTAAGTACGGCCGAAAGACCCGATTCAAAAGATCCATAAAAGCTGCAGGAGCATTTGTGAGTCCAAAAGGCATAACACAGAATTCAAAATGACCGTATCTGGTTCGAAAAGCAGACTTAGGGATATCAGATTCCCTAATCTTGAGTTGGTGATTACCGGATCGCAAATCAATTTTTGAGAACACAGTTGCTCCTTGCAATTTATCAAACAGATCATCGATTCTTGGAAGAGGATATTTGTTCTTGATTGTCACCTTGTTCAATTGACGGTAGTCGACAAATAGGCGAAGTGATCCATCTTTCTTCTTGACAAAAAGAACTGGAGCACCCCACGGAGATGTGCTAGGTCGTATGAACCCCTTCTCCAATAATTCCCCAGTTGTGTCTGGAGTTCCTTGAGCTCAGCAGGCGACATTCGATATGGAGTAATCGATATAGGTGTGATTCCAGGAAGTACGTCAATGGAAAAATCAATCTCTCGATTCCGAGGTTGTGCTGGTAAGTCTTCGGGAAAGACATCAGGAAATTCATTCACGATCGGGATGTCATCTAGTTTAGTTTCAGAAAGAGAAGTATCGATGACAAATGCCAAGAATGCTTTACAACCCTTACGCATTAATTTATGTGCAGTCAACATTGAAATAAAAGAGAGGGATCTCGTTTGAATTTTACCTTCAAAAACAAGTTTTGAGAATCCTGGTCTACAAAAAATAACAAGCTTCTCGTGGCAATCGAGAATTGCATGATGAGAAGAAAGCCAATCCATGCCAAGAATAACATCAAGATCAATCAAAGGCAATGGTATCAATTCAGCCTCTAAAATGATATCTTTGATCTTCAATGGACAACCAAGGAATACCGAATCACGAATTAGACGCTCTCCAAGAGGGGTGTGAACGATGATTCCAGGTGACAAATGAGAGATAGGACAATCTAAGATCGCAGTAAGATCATCCCGGCTATAAGACCTATCAGAACCTGGGTCAAACACATGGCTTAAAGAAGTACTCAGATTATAAAAATTCGAAAAGATAGAATTTCTTACGAATGTTTTATTCGTAATCAAGTGGCATAACAAGGCGTTGTTAGATCTAGCATGTGAAAATACTCAGATTATAAATTACCTGTTACAACCTACGGATCTGAGCGAGCCTCTTCCTGGGAAATATGAAATACTCTAGTTTGCTTCCTTCCTTGCATAGGTGATTGAGTACTAGGGCCGTTTGAGGCATCGGGCACTCTGGTAACTGCAGATCGAATATCTCTCGGTGTAGAATATGTTAGTTTACCACGAAGCTGACCAGAACCTTGACTGCTCGCTCCCATAAGCTGAGGACAAGAACTTCGCATATGCCCCGGCTGTCGACACTGAAAACATACTTGAGGAGCCTTACAGGGGCCGTCGTGATATTTTAAGCAATTCTGGCACTTGCGATTTTCACCAACCAATCCCGAGACATTGCTCCCGCCTCTACTAAACTGCTCCCGAGGTTAAGGAAAACTAATAGATACCGAACTTGGTGCGCCACGCGAAGATCCCACACCACTATACACCTTCGATGCATTTCCTGGAAATGTGCTCCCTTGCCTTTTCTTTTGAGATCGTTCTGGAAGCTTATGTCTCGCCTGAACTAAACCTTCTACCCTCAGGGCTTTTTTTACGAGATCGTCAAGACTCTCGTACTTGTCTTCACACTTGATGCGATCTCGAATATTTAAATTAAGACCATCTTCAAATCTCTTGCATAAGTCTCTCGTCGTATATGACTCAGGAGCGAATTCTCGCAATTCCAGAAATTTGCTTTCGTACTCCACGACCGACATAATGCCTTGAAAGAGGTTGAAGAACTCCTTTCTCTTCTGATCCTTGATGTACTGAGAGAAGTATCGATCTTTGAATCGTTCCACAAAGATAGCCCACGTAATAGTAACCGAAGATGTCTCTTTTAGATTCTGCCACTATCGTCGTGCATCTGGGTCTAACAGCTTGGTCGCAATGACCACACGATAACATTCTTCAATCATCAAGGTGTCAAAGGTCTCTGTAATCTCCTTTAACCATGCCCCCGCTTTAGAAGCATCTCTTGCACCGTCGAATTTCGAAGTCCCCATGTTTTCAACTGCTTTTACCAAATCAGGTATAAAAAGTGCACCATGAGAAGTAGGACCTCCTAAAGTCATTTCTGGAGTAAAAACTGGTACATTAGTTATAGGTCAAATCGGTTCATTAGCACGAAGAACCTCTTCAGTGACAGTCATAGTCGTATGAGCCGTTGTAGGTGGTGAAACACCATATATTCGAATGTGATCATAATACAATTGGTACTGCTCGGGTGTCATCATGTGCTCAACCCGCAACTGGGCCCGTGGTTGCTCTACCTGGGAAACTGGCACCCTATGATCCGAATTGATAGGGTCTGTAACTGTCGGAGGAACGACATGATCAGAAAAAACATGTCCTCGAGGTCCACGAGAAATAGAGGAGAGTAGAGGACTCAGAGGATCACGAGGAGCGTGTCCTCGACCTCGACGACGAACTGGAGGTGCCATAATGACTGAAAGGAAGAAAGGAAAGAAAATGCAAGGTCAACGTCAAGGCAATACGATACCTTAGGATGACATAGAAACAAAGTTGGACCCATTGGCTCGACTAAAAAAAAATGAGAATCATAAAACTAGGCTCTGATGCCAAGAAAGTTGTCACGCCCCGACCCCAGACAGAACGCGACGACCGCCACGTTAACCATAAATTTCGCGGAATGGGTGCACTCCACTCCACAAAGTTTATAGAAAACGTAAGGCTTGCTATCAAGTACCTGTAGAATTGAACAACTGATAACAACGGGTACAACCCGAGGACATCATCTCATAATGTATCAATAAGGATTTACAAAGGTACAAAATACAATGGTGTAACTTAGTTTAAAGAAAATATACATGAACGATATTGTTGGATTGTATACTAAAAGTCTAGATTTTTGTATGAACAATATTATAACAATTAATTTGAAATGAGAATCATATGATCAAATGATTGCGTCTTATAATTTATTTATATGCACGATGCAATAGTCCAATTACTTTATACTGTAGATAATATATTGTGCGACAACACGCGGAAGATCATATTATCGGTTTCCTTATAAAGTATAAACAGATGCTCACAACCGAGATAGACGGGGACTCTCTATCGGGATGGTTGTAGTGTGGTTTGGTATTAGTTTGTATTGGCTATAGAATCACATTAGTGCACTTGTGTGTATTGAGCAGGACCGCTTGAGATCGTTTGACTTATACTGACTTATAGGAGAACTTGATCTCTGTTATTATGGAAGTTCATGCTCTTAATCCCTATACAATAACCTCGACACGTAGGGCAGTACATATTTCTTTGATTCATCAATGGGTGAGATTTACATGTAATTAAATCAACAAACTCGATGAGTTGGGAAGTAGTGTTGTCTCTATGGTGTGCTGTTGATTGTAGAAGGAATCCGTGTCCGTCATAGGTTGATGATGTCCCCTTGAGGAGCTCATAAGGATTATCATGTAAACCCTGCAGGTGGAATTTATTCCGGCATGATAATGAGGTTGAGTGGTACTACTCTTGGATAAAATATTAATTAATTGAGTTGTCACTAACTTAAATTAATTAATAAACATTGTATATCTTAAACATGGGGAGACTAACGGGCTCATAATAAGAAGGAGCCCAAAACGTAATTTTGGGATTGGAAAGGCAGTGCAATAATAATATTTTAGTGGAATATATTATTATTATTGGACTTAAGTATAAGCTTTGGGCTAAGCTTGGATACTTAAGCCCAATGGAGGCCCAATCCAATTTCTCCTCCTGGTCCCTGCTGTAGCCTATGTATATAAGTCACCTCAACTTATCTGGAACCCTAATCTAATCTCATTCATTATTCACGTGTGATGAGGGTTGAGAGCAGATTGAGGAGGTCTCGTAGATCGTCGCCCACACGACGTCGAGATCGGACTTGGGACATACGGCAGAAGATTAGAAGGTAGTTTGTTGCTGCTGTCCGCCACCTTGCGAAATTTATATAAAATCGCACAGTGATCAGAATTCTATGATCAATATACTGACGGAAACCTGTTGAAGAGAGGATCGTCTGAGCACAAACATTATTCAATTCCGACATCAGACGATGAAGTTATGGCCATTCTAGTGGGACTGCACAGTCTGCCTGCGTGAATCAACTTTCTTCAACATACCCTGGTGAACGGTAATACGTTTCATCTTTTATTGCTTCCGCTGATATTAGAAACGTATGGAACCCTAAGGGTCATGTTAACCAAATGATCCAAGCGCCAACAATTGGTATCAGAGCTTCGGTTTCGTGGTGAAGCGTGACACGTTAGGCTAGGGTTTATGTGATTAATTTTTCGAAATTAGGATCGCATGTTTAGGGTTTTGGTTTTACTGCGTAAACCATGTATATCCCTTTGTGAAGTATACCCTATATCATATCTGTTCGTCAATGCTTGTGTGTGAGAGGATTCGACGAAAATTGTTCGTCAATTTCACATGGAAGGAAGAAATTGAGAGAAAATCCAGCGCAGTGATATTGCAGAGGCAATATCCGGAGTTTCAACCGTCGGATCAGGCTAAATTTTGGTCAGCACATTCGGACTTTGTGGATGTAAATTCTGAACGGTGAGATCGTATTTCAAGCTTTGTGTTGTCAGGAATATGCCGAAAACAGAAGCAGTTTTTTGGACGATTCTGTTCTGCGCAGTCGAGGGAAAAGAGCCGTTTCTCACAAACTAACCGTTGGATCGACCAGTAATTTGGTCAGCACGTTCGGAATTTGTGGATGTACATTCTGAACGGTGAAGATCGTATTTGAAGCTTTTTGTTGTCGGGAATACGCCGAAAACAGAAGCAGGTTTTTGGGCGATTCTGTTCTGCGCAGTCGAGGGAAAAGAGTCGTTCTGTAATTTGGACAGAATGTTCAGAACTCACAGTAGTACATTCTGGACGGTGGAGATTGGATTCCCTGGTTCCTACAGTTGCGAACTCTGAACGACAGTAGGTGTAGTTTGATCGACTCTGGTTCGATTGGTCTGCATCAGGTTCGATCGACTCTGCACTAGGTTCGAGCGGGTTTGCATCAAGTTCGACTGGTCTGTATCAGATTCCGCGTGAGTCTTCACAATATGATCGGGCAGGGTGCTGGAGTGGTGGAGCAAGCTGCGGGGAGGTCGATCCCCATTGCAGTTGTCCGCATTCGTGATTGGTGGTGAACAATCGAATTCGCTGTTATATAACTGTTATAATTGATTTATTAATTGATTATTGTTATATATGTATGCATGATTATATATGATTTATTGCCTTAAATAGAAGCATGCTAGATTGCTTATTATATTTGGTATATTATATGCATGTATGTTGGAGTGTTGATCAAGTCAACTTATTTTTGGCAATTTATTTCCTTATGTATAACTTCTATAATTGTTTTATTGGTCAATTATTGTTATATATTTGGAAGTATGAGCATGCTAGGTTGCGTATATTATTATGAATATTATATGCATGTAAAAACCCTTGGTTTTAAATAACTAAGTGGGAGAGGGGATTGGTAATTAATTCCCGCGGCCTCCATTATTGGTTTGTTAGCAATGTGAATAAACTTGTGCGTCGGCATTAGAGCCTTCCTCCCCATCGGATGAGTTTATTCATGGATATTGCTGGAACAGGCTTCTTTAAAATTATATTTGTAATGTGATGTACATGAACTTGCGTGTTGGCATAGACCTTCCTCCCTATCGGATGAGTTCATGTGCGGATCACTGTACAGACTTATAATTGATGACTGTAGGAAGTTATCCGAGTGCGTGTGTACTTCTCCATCTGTAAGGCACATAAGCTCGCGCAATGGACTTGGGATCAAATAATGGTGTACACTTAGGTGTAAATAATAAGTATTCTCCCTATCGGAGTCACTGCTTTTATTTGCATGGCTAAAGAGGAACCGAATATTAATTATTTTGTCATAAAGTTAGGTTGACAAATGAAATTAATGGGTAAAACCTTCTCTTGTAAATGTTCGGGTTTGTAAACGTCCACACTATCGTGGCTTGCAAACTCACGGTGCTTGAGATGTCGGTGAATTTATATTTTATATTGTTTTGAGGGAATCAATATAAATGGATAAATTCGAAGATTTGATCGTTGTATTTTTTTATGATTCTCTGAATTTCAAATTGTTTTATTTCACTTATGGTTGACTAAAAGAAATTATATTTACTGGTCCAAAATTAGATGATTAGAAAAGAATCTTGAATTCTAATTTTACTGCTTAAAAAATACATGTGTGTTCTCGCAAAAGACTTATCATGATGCATATTAAAGTCTCTGGTGAAGAGATAAGAGATTCATAGAAATATGATGGTCTCATGTAACTCTTCGGATACTTGAGTAAGTTAAAAGGCGGTAGGTCATGATTGAATTTGATGAATGAATTGGAAATACATGGAATAGAAGTTGAAGGGGAAACCTAAGTCAATTTTATTTCTTCATATTTGCCTAAATGTTTTAAGCAAGTTCCACCTGAATTACAAAGAAGTTGTAGATGGTGGGGAATTTCTGACAAAACATGTGGCAAAGGAAATCCATTTTCATCGAGATGTGAACAAAGTTATTATCTCATTCACTAATTGTTGAAGCATGAATATTGATGGCATCTACTGACACGTTGTGTGTAGATACCGGAATCACTAAAAGCGTGTAACTTAGTGATGATGAGATTATTATGGACATGGGTAATACTACGAGAGTAGTGGCTGTTGCAGTGGGAGTTGTTTATTTATCTTACGATATGAATAGACGTTTGATTATGAGAAATTGTCTTTACGTACGTTTTCATAGAAAGAATTTTATTTCAGTTTCTATGCATTTATGGATAGATACTCCATTTCATTTAAATGACATGGTCATAGTAATGAAGGATGGAGCTATAATCTGTTAAGGTACGTTATTGACAATTTGTATACTCTTAAATCATGTATATTCCACAGATGCAACAAATAATTATTAATAATGCATCTTATAATCTTAGTAAGAGAAAGGAACCTTCGGAGATGAACTAAACATGCATTTGGCATCTAAGACTTGATCATTTTACTTGAGTAGGATTCAAAAGTTGATAGCAGATGGACCGTAAGGTTTATCTGAAGTGAAAACTATCGGACTTGCGAGTCTTACTTAGAAGTAAAAATGATTAATTACCTTTTCAAGGTAAAGGGGTGTAGAGCTAAAGATATATATGTTGGAATTGGTTCATTCTGATTAAAGCGGACCTAATATTATCCAGACGAGAGGTGGTAATGAATAATCGAAGATTATTTTAGATACCGATATATTTATTTGATGCACTGCATGTCTAAGTTCTTTGATTTATTCAAGAATTGCAAGGTTGGTACAGTAAAGCATCATGGAAAATATATCAAGTAATAACGATTTAATCGTCATTACGAGTACCTCTTAGGATAATTAGGAGCTATTAATCAGAGGTTGAGATTAAATCTCAAGTGGTCTACACCGGGCAAGCCCCAGCTGAATGGTGTGGTGGATAGAAGGAATAAGACTCTTATGGTAATGATTAGATGGATGATGAATTATTTGGAATTACTTAATTCATTTTATGGATAAGCCCTAGAAACAGTAATTCATTTGAAAGTTTGTCTGTTTGTGGGATATGCTATAAAAATGAAGGTGATTTATTTAGTCTAAAAGATTGAAGAGTGATTGTTAACACAAACACTAGATTTTTGGAAAGGGACTATTAATAAATCACATACCCATTTATAAATTGTCCTAAAGGATGTGAGAAGAAAACACAAAGTATTAGTACCAATTGTGCAAGAGGATATACCACAAGGTAAACTGCAACGCATGTCACGTCTGATACACAATTGCATGTAATGCCTTGTCGTAGTGGGAAGGATGTTCGACAACCTGTTTGATACATGTTTTGAGAGAGTCGTAAGACTTAATCCCTAGTAAACATGGATTGAACCCACAGATACGACGAAGCACTACAAGATCGAAATGTGATATCTTAGCTAGTGCAATGATGTTGAAGTAGAATTGATGAATTCTAAATTAAATCTGGGAGTTTGTAAGACCACTAAATGGTGTAAAAGCCATTGGAAGTGGTCATACAAAATAAAAGAGGATCATATGGTAAGGTGAAAACCTTGGAAGCAAAGCTTGTTGCGAAAAACGTATACTCAGAAAGAAAGGGTTCGATTATGAGATAACCTATTCGCCGGTAGCTATGCCTAAGTCGATCCGGACCCTTTTACCTGTTGCTACTCATATGGAATATGAGGGATAACAAATAGATGTCAAGACAACTTTCCTGATTGGAAGTCTTGAGGAAAACATCTATCTTAAGCAACCAGAGTGATTCATTGCAAAGAGCTAAGAGCATTTTGATATTAAGCTTAAAAGTGTCCATCAATGGACTAAAGCAAGCTTCAAAATTATAGAACATCCGTTTTGATGAAGAAATCCAGTGATATGAATTTTATCAATGCTCGGATATGTCTTATGTATTGAAAAGAGTTACGGAAATGTGGTGGTATTTCTTGTACTATACGTAGATAGTATCTTGCTCATTGGAGACAATGAAAGAGTATTGTTGGGCGTATGAGTATGGTTGATAAAGCGGTATGATATGATGGACTTAAGAGGAGCAAAAATATCCTTTTGATCACGGTAATACGGATTACAAGAAAGGATGTTATGCTTATCTCAAACTTTATAAGATGATACGATCCTTACTTATTTTAGCATGTGAATTTATCTAAGTGAATGTGTCTTGTGACACAAAAGTAGATAAAGAAGATGAAAGCGGTTCCTTATGCTTCGGCAAATGAGGAAGCTTAATCTAAGGAATGCTATGCACGAGATTGGATAACTGTTTTGCCGATGGCATAAACATTGGGTATCAACGTAACCCGAAACAAGAATGATGAATTGTGGTAAGACATATATGAAGTGCCTGAGAAGGACTGGAAAATATATGTAGGCTTACAGGGCAGATTCACTGCTTCTTGTGGATTATGTAGATTCGTATTTTTTAGTCAGATTGGATGGCAGTAAATCCACCTCAAGGTTATGTGTTTAATTTTAAGAAGTTGAGTCATAGTGTGGAGGAGTGTTATATAGAAATATATTTCAGACTCCGGATTCCATCATGGAAAGATGATAAATTGCAGCCTATGAGGCAGCCAAAGTATCTGTATGACTCTAGAAACTTCATGATGGACTTTGATATGATTCTAAGTTTGCCCAAGATTATCACAACTTATATTGATGATATTGGTGCAGTTGCAAACTTGAAGGAATCACAAGTCCATAAGGAAATTAAACACATGGAGCGCGAGTACCACCTGTTACGAGAAATCGTATGATGAGGGGAAGGTTGTTGTCACCTAGATTGCATCGGATGATAACCTAGTAAATCCATTTACAAGGACCTTAAGGGGAGATCTTTTGATGGTCGTATAGTGGGAGTGGAAATCAGATGTATGGCAGAAGATATGACAGCATAGTCTTTTAGTATAAGTGGGAGATTGTTGGATTGTATACTAAAAGTCTAGATTTTTGTATGAACAATATTATAACAATTAATTTGAAATGAGAATCATATGATCAAATGATTGCGTCTTATAATTTATTTATAAGCACGATGCAATAGTCCAATTACTTTATACTGTAGATAATATGTTGTGCGACAACACGCGGAAGATCATATTATCGGTTTCCTTATAAATTATAAACAGATGCTCAAAACTGAGATAGACGGGGACTCTTTATCGGGATGGTTGTAGTGTGGTTTGGTATTAGTTTGTCTTGGCTATAGAATCACATTAGTGCACTTGTGTGTATTGAGCAGGACCGCTTGAGATCGTTCGACTTATAGGAGAACTTGATCTCTGTTATTATGGAAGTTCATGCTCTTAATCCCTATACAATAACCTCGACACGTAGGACAGTACATATTTCTTTGATTCATCAATGGGTGAGATTTACATGTAATTAAATCAACAAACTCGATGATTTGGGAAGTAGTGTTGTCTCTATGGTGTGCTGTTGATTGTAAAAGGAATCCGTGTCCGTCATAAGTTGATGATGTCCCCTTGAGGAGCTCATAAGGATTATCATGTAAACCCTGCAGGTTGAATTTATTCCGGCATGATAATGAGGTTGAGTGGTACTACTCTTGGATAAGATATTAATTAATTGAGTTGTCAGTAACTTAAATTAATTAATGAACATTGTATATCTTAAACATGGGGAGACTAACGGGCTCATAGTAAGAAGGAGACCAAAACGTAATTTTGGGATTGGAAAGGCAGTGCAGTAATAATATTTTAGTGGAATATATTATAATTATTGGACTTAAGTATAAGCTTTGGGCTAAGCTTGGATACTTAAGCCCATTGGAGGCCCAATCCAATTTCTCCTCCTGGTCCCTGCTGTAGCCCATGTATATAAGTCACCTCAACTTATCTGGAACCCTAATCTAATCTCATTCATTATTCACGTTTGATGAGGGTTGAGAGGCGATTGAGGAGGTCTCGTAGATCGTCGCCGACACGACGTCGTGATCGGACTTGGGACATACGGCAGAAGATTAGAAGGTAGTTTACTGCTGCTGTCCGCCACCTTGCGAAATTTATATAAAATCGGACAGTGATCAGAATTCGATTATCAATATTCTGACGGAAAGCCGTTGAAGAGAGGATCGTCTTAGCACAAACATTATTCAATTCCAACATCAGACGAGGAAGTTATGGCTATTCTCGTGGGACTGCACAGTCTGCCAGCGTGAATCAACTTTCTTCAACATACCCTGGTGAACGGTAATACGTTTCATGTTTTATTGCTTCCGCTGATATTAGTAACGTATGGAACCCTAACGGGTCATGTTAACCAAACGATCCAAGCGCCAACAGATATAACATCGCGAAGGTACAAAAAGAACATCAAGGGGGTCACCAAATATAAACTATACAATCTCGCCAATGAATCCGTCAATTTACATAAAAGAGAAAGTACCCAAGACACTGATTGGATGACGAGCAAACGATAGGAAAACCTCCAACCAAAACGATATCAACAGCCTGAAAAGGAAAGAATGATGGGGGTGAGCAAAACTATTAGCTCAGTGAGGTGATAAGCCGGTAACCCCGACCCTTATACGAAGCATGTATTCCCACTCGCGGTTCATAACATAAAATCTCACATTTCGTCCCACAATAACTATTTCTCACTCAGTATACATATTAATGAAAATAAAAACCTTAGTGCACATTTACGAATAACACAATTAGTTCAAACAACATGTTATCACATAAAAGACGCGTGAGTAGTCAATATCCTCCTCAAACTGAGCTCTCCGTCGAGAGACAGTCCAAGCCCGTCTCTGTTACTCTAGATAAAATGCACATTAATATTCTTTCTCAACACATCAAGTGCTAAAGTTCACAATTCAATATCGACGTGAATACTTGAAATGATCAAACATATAAACATATATGGCATGCATGTCTCACACCGGTGACGTTGACTGAGCCTATAATAGACTAATCCATCTAACGATCACCCTCCAGAGTATCAGTATTTGGCAAATGGACAGGTGCCTCGTTAGATCTAACTCACCAGGGTTTGCCAATCACGGGCAAATTGGTTGTCACTCTAACTCACCCGAACCGCGACAATTCAGGCTATTTAATCAATGTCGCTCCAACTCACCCGAACCGTGACCAATTCGGGCTACTTAACCTTGGTACCAGGCATACATATGCATGAGCATCATAAGATGAATAACGACTCAAGTTAGAGTCTTAATAGCACACAAGAATAACCAGAAATCAATTCTCAAATAATTCACAATAAATGTTATCAGATACCGAGCCGGCAAAGCTCTTCAACATAAGTTAAAATCAATATTACTTATAAAATGGCTAACACGACTCTAACCAGAGCAATCGAGCCAATCAGGCTCTTTATCACATAACACAATACCAAATAATTTTCTTATCATTAACTAAAACTAAAATAAATGCACATTTATCGAGGGTCCACACTTCCCACAAGAGAAGGCGTTCCCGAATTATCAACTCACAAGGAAGTGATTAACTCTCTTCGGAATCTGAAGTCGGTCCCTTGCCATTCGTCGATGGTTCTTTACCTAGAAAGGAGATAAGCAATTAAAGACAAATTAAATATAACTAACTATTAGCGGTAACATCCCTTTCATTGTTAAAAACAAATCCTAATCGAGTTCGAACGAGTAGATATTAAATAAAAATGGTATGTAACTCCTTAACATCAGTTCCCAATCCCACATAACCCGTTTCAATACATTAACTAAACGAAACGATAGAAAATAAGTTTGAATTCGACATAAAAATTCTGAAATTTTCCTGCTAGCGGCAGTTTACGAGAAAAATCATAACTAATTGTAGAATAATCGGATTGAGGCGTTTCAAGTGGCTACGGAAAGCTAACGAGTTCAGCTACGTACAGAAATTAAATTTGCAAACTTTCTAGGGCAATAGCTATGTCAAAATCAGTTTGAACAGTCTGCGAATTACCCACATACCAAAAAGAAAAACCCCACAAAATTACAAAACCATGGAAGAAGGAAGCTTAATTCACACACCACTTACCTCAAAACAACTTAGAAACCACCTAGGATGAGGGTTGTAAGGGAGAATTTGATCAACGAGGGTTTCTCCTCTTCACTCTCTTCTTTCCCCTCTTTTGTTTTTCTTCTCCCGTTCTTCTCTCATTTTTTTTAACTTTAGCCTTAATAATTATATATATCAGACCATTTAAGTGGGCTGAAACTTTGGGCCACAAAATAAATAAATAAATAAGTTTGGGCTTTCTAAAAAAATCTAGTTGGGCTAAGATAAGGCTGGCCTTTTGGGCCATATAAATAAATAAATAGGTTTTGGGCTTTCTAAAATAAATCTAGTTGGGCTAAGATAGGGCTGGCCTTTTGGCCATAAAAATAAATAAATAGGTTTTGGTCTTTCTAAAAAAAAATCTAGTTGAGCTAAGATATTATATATTTTCTTAATTACGATAAACATTTCCTTCGTTTCGATGCATATTTACTTTATTTTGACACATATTTTCTTTATTAGATCAATATTTCTTTCATTTATATGCATACATATTTCATTTTAATGCATTTTTACTTAATTTCGATGAATATTTAATTCGTTTTGATGCACATTTATTTCATTTTTATGTATATTTACCTCATTACTATCAACATTTCATTCGTTTAGATGAATATTTACTTCATCTTGATGCATATTTACTTTGTTTCGATGCATATTTCTTTCATTTTGATGCACATTTACTTCATTTTGATGCATATTTACTTCGTTCTGATGCATATTTCCTTCATTTCGATGCACATTTACTTCATTTTGATGTATAATTACTTAATTACGATCAACATTTCCTTCATTTTGATGCATATATACTTCATTTTGATGCGTATTTCCTTCATTAAGATCAACATTTCCTTCGTTTCGATGCATATTTACTACATTTTGATAAATATTTACTTCATTAATATCAATATTTTATTCGTTTCGATGCATATTAACTTTATTTTGATGCATATTTAATTCATTACGATCAACATTTCCTTCGTTTAGATTTATATTTACTTCATTTTGATGCATATTTACTTCGTTTCGATGCATATTTCCTTCGTTTGATGCACATTTACGTCATTTTGATGCATATTTACTTTATTACGATGAACATTTCCTTCATTTCGATGCATATTTACTTCATTTTGATGCATATTTATTTCATTGTGATCAATATGTCCTTCGTTTTGATGCATATTTGCTAAATTTTGATGCTTATTTACTTCATTACGATCAAATTTTTTCGTTTCGATGCATATTTACTTCATTTTGATGCATATTTATTTCATTACGATCAAAATTTCTTATGTTTTGATGCTTATTTACTTCATTTTGATGCATATTTACTTCGTTCTGATGCATATTTCCTTCGAATCTATGCACATTTACTTCATTTTGACGCATATTTTCTTTATTAGATCAATATTTCTTTCATTTAGATGCATACATATTTCATTTTAATGCATTTTTACTTCATTTCGATGAATATTTAATTAGTTTTGATGCACATTTATATCATTTTTTATGTATATTTACCTCATTACTATCAAAATTCATTCGTTTAGATGAATATTTACTTCATCTTGATGCATATTTACTTTGTTTTGATGTATATTTCTTTCATTTCGATGCACATTTACTTCATTTTGATGCATATTTACTTCGTTCAGATGCGTATTTCCTTCATTTCGATTCATATTTACTTCATTTTGATGTATAATTACTTCATTACGATCAACATTTCTTTCATTTTGATGCATATTTACTTCATTTTGATGTGTATTTCTTTCGTTTCGATGCACATTTACTTCATTTTGAAGCATATTTACTTAATTACGATCAACATTTCATTAATTTCGATGCATATTTACTTCATTTTGATGCATATTTACTTCATTAAGACTAAAATTTACTACGTTTTTTTTGCATATTTTCTTCATTTTCGATGCATATTTTCTTCATTTTCAATGCATATTTAAATCATTTTGATGCATATTTACTTCATTACGATAAACATTTCCTTTATTTCGATGCATATTTACTTCATTTTTATGCATATGTACTTTATTACGATCAACATTTCCTTTACTTCGTTGCTATTTACTTCATTTTGATGCATATTTACTTCGTTTTGATGCGTATTTCCTTCGTTTCTATGCATATTTACTTCATTTTGATGCATATTTACTTCATTACGATCAACATTTTTTTGTTTCGATTTATATCTACTTCATTTTGATGCATATTTCCTTCATTAAGATCAACATTTCCTTCGTTTCGATGCATATTTACTCCATTTTGATGCATATTTACTTTATTACGATCAACATTTCTTTCGTTTTGATGCATATTTACTTTGTTCCGATGCGTATTTCCTTCATTTCGATGCACATTTACTTCATTTTGATGTATAATTACTTCATTACGATCAACATTTCCTTCATTTTGATGCATATTTACTTAATTTTGATGCGTATTTCCTTCATTAAGATCAACATTTACTTCATTTCGATGCATATTTACTACATTTTGATAAATATTTACTTCATTAATATCAATATTTCCTTCGTTTCGATGCATATTAACTTTATTTTGATGCATATTTAATTCATTACGATCAACATTTCCTTCGTTTAGATGCATATTTACTTCATTTTGATGCATATTTACTTCGTTTCGATGCATACTTCCTTCGTTTTGATGCACATTTACTTCATTTTGATGCATATTTACTTCATTGCGAAGAACATTTCCTTCATTTCGATGCATATTTACTTCATTTTGATGCATATTTACTTCATTGCGATAAATATGTCCTTCGTTTTGAAGCATATTTGCTAAATTTTGATGCTTATTTACTTCATTACGATCAAATTTTTTCGTTTCGATGCATATTTACTTCATTTTGATGGATATTTATTTCATTACGATCAACATTTCTTACGTTTTGATGCTTATTTACTTCTTTTTGATGCATATTTACTTCGTTCTGATGCATATTTCTTTCGTTTCTATGCACATTTACTTCATTTTGATGCATATTTTCTTCATTACGATAAACATTTCCTTCGTTTCGATGCACATTTACATCATTTTGACGCATATTTTCTTTATTAGATCAATATTTCTTTCATTTAGATGCATACATATTTCATTTTAATGCATTTTTACTTCATTTCGATGAATATTTAATTCATTTTGATGCACATTTATTTCATTTTTTATGTATATTTACTTCATTACTATCAAAATTCATTCGTTTAGATGAATATTTATTTCATCTTGATGCATATTTACTTCGTTTTGATGCATATTTTTTTTGGTTCGATGCACATTTACTTCATTTTGATGCATATTTACTTCGTTCCGATGCGTATTTCCTTCATTTCGATGCACATTTACTTCATTTTGATGTATAATTACTTCATTACGATCAACATTTCCATCATTTTGATGCATATTTACTTCATTTTGATGTGTATTTCTTTCGTTTCGATGCACATTTATTTTATTTTGATGCATATTTACTTAATTACGATCAATATTTCCTTCATTTCGATGCATATTTACTTCGTTTTGATGCATATTTACTTCATTAAGATCAAAATTTGCTACGTTCTTTTCCATATTTACTTCATTTTCGATGCATATTTACTTCATTATGATCATCATTTCTTTCGTTTCGATGCATATTTAATTCATTTGGATGCATATTTACTTCATTACGATAAACATTTTCTTCATTTTGATGCATATTTACTTTATTACAATCAATATTTCCTTCATTTCGATGCATATTTACTTAATTTTGATGCATATTTACTTCGTTTTGATGCGTATTTCCTTCGTTTCTACGCACATTTACTTCATTTTGATGCATATTTACTTTATTACGATCAACATTTATTTCGTTTTGATGCATATTTACTTCATTTTGATGCATATTTACTTCGTTCCGATGCGTATTTCCTTCATTTCGATGCACATTTACTTCATGTTGATGTATAATTACTACATTACGATCAACATTTCCTTCATTTCGATGCATATTTACTTCATTTTGATGCATATTTACTTCGTTCCGATGCATATTTCCTTCGTTTCTATGCACATTTACTTCATTTTATTGCATATTTTCTTCATTACGATAAACATTTCCTTCGTTTCGATGCATATTTACTTCATTTTGACGCATATTTTCTTTATTAGATCAATATTTCTTTCCTTTAGATGCATACATATTTCATTTTAATGCATTTTTACTTCATTTCAATGAATATTTAATTCGTTTTGATGCACAATTACTTCATTTTTTATCTATATTTATTTCATTACTATCAACATTTCCTTCGTTTAGATGAATATTTGCTTCATTTTGATGCATATTTACTTCATTTTGATGCATATTTCTTTTGTTTCGATGCACATTTACTTAGTTTTGATGCATATTTACGTAATTACGATCAACATTTCCTTCATTTCGATGCATATTTACTTCATTTTGATGCATATTTACTTCATTAAGATCAAAGTTTACTACGTTTTTTTTGCATATTTACTTCATTTTCGATGCATATTTACTTCATTACGATCATCATTTCTTTCATTTCGATGCACATTTACTTCATTTTGATGCATATTTACTTTGTTCCGATGCGTATTTCCTTCATTTCGATGCACATTTACTTCATTTTGATGTATAATTACTTCATTACGATCAACATTTCCTTCATTTTGATGCATATTTACTTCATTTTGATGTGTATTTCTTTCGTTTCGATGCAAATTTACTTCATTTTGATGCATATTTACTTAATTACAATCAACATTTCATTAATTTCGATGCATATTTACTCATTTTGATGCATATTTACTTCATTAAGATCAAAATTTACTACGTTTTTTTTTGCATATTTACTTCATTTTCTATGCATATTTACTTCATTACGATCATCATTTCTTTCGTTTCGATGCATATTTAATTCATTTTGATGCATATTTACTTCATTACGATCAACATTTCCTTCATTTCGATGCATATTTACTTCATTTTTATGCATATTTACTTTATTACGATCAACATTTCCTTCATTTCGATGCATATTTACTTCATTTTGATGCATATTTACTTCGTTTTGATGCGTATTTCCTTCGTTTTTATGCACATTTACTTCATTTTGATGCATATTTACTTCATTACGATCAACATTTCTTTCGTTTCGATTTATATCTACTTCATTTTGATGCATATTTCCTTCATTAAGATCAACATTTCCTTCGTTTCGATGCATATTTACTCAATTTTGATGCATATTTACTTTATTACGATCAACATTTCTTTCGTTTTGATGCATATTTACTTTGTTCCGATGCGTATTTCCTTCATTTCGATGCACATTTACTTCATTTTGATGTATAATTACTTCATTACGATCAACATTTCCTTCATTTTGATGCATATTTACTTCATTTTGATGCGTATTTCCTTCATTAAGATCAACATTTCCTTCGTTTCGATGCATATTTACTACACTTTGATAAATATTTACTTCATTAATATCAATATTTCCTTCTTTTCGATGCATATTAACTTTATTTTGATGCATATTTAATTCATTAAGATCAACATTTCCTTCGTTTAGATGCATATTTACTTCATTTTGATGCATATTTACTTCGTTTCGATGCATATTTCCTTCGTTTTGATGCACATTTACTTCATTATGATGCATATTTTCTTCATTACGATGAACATTTCCTTCATTTCGATGCATATTTACTTCATTTTGATGCATATTTACTTCATTGAGATCAATATGTCCTTCGTTTTGATGCATATTTGCTAAATTTTGATGCTTATTTACTTCATTACGATCAAAATTTTTTCGTTTTGATGCATATTTACTTCATTTTGATGCATATTTATTTCATTACGATCAACATTTCTTACGTTTTGATGCTTATTTACTTCATTTTTATGC
The DNA here is from genome assembly GCA_023678885.1 of Pogostemon cablin. Taxonomy (NCBI): domain Eukaryota; kingdom Viridiplantae; phylum Streptophyta; class Magnoliopsida; order Lamiales; family Lamiaceae; genus Pogostemon; species Pogostemon cablin. The sequence continues at coordinate 39,029 of JAHCLQ010000361.1, forward strand.
ATATTTACTTCATTCTGATGCATATTTCCTTCGTTTCTATGCATATTTACTTCATTTTGATGCATATTTTCCTCATTACGATAAACATTTCCTTCGTTTCGATGCATATTTACTTCATTTTGTCGCATATTTTCTTTATTAGATCAATATTTCTTTCTTTTAGATGGATACATATTTCATTTTAATGCATTTTTACTTCATTTCGATGAATATTTAATTCGTTTTGATGCACATTTGTATATTTACCTTATTACTATCAACATTTCATTCGTTTAGATGAATATTAACTTCATCTTGATGCATATTTACTTTGTTTCGATGCATATTTCTTTCATTTCGATGCACATTTACTTCATTTTGATGCATATTTACTTCGTTCCGATGCGTATTTCCTTCATTTCGATGCACATTTACTTCATTTTGATGTATAATTACTTCATTACGATCAACATTTCCTTCATTTTAATGCATATATACTTCATTTTGATGCGTATTTCCTTCATTAAGATCAACATTTCCTTCGTTTCGATGCATATTTACTACATTTTGATAAATATTTTCTTCATTAATATCAATATTTCCTTCGTTTCGATGCATATTAACTTTATTTTGATGCATATTTAATTCATAACGATCAACATTTCCTTCGTTTAGATGTATATTTACTTCATTTTGATGCATATTTACTTTGTTTCAATGCATATTTCCTTCGTTTTGATGCACATTTACTTCATTTTGATGCATATTTACTTCATTGCGATGAACATTTCCTTCATTTCGATGCATATTTACTTCATTTTGATGCATATTTACTTCATTGAGATCAATATGTCCTTCGTTTTGATGCATATTTGCTAAATTTTGATGCTTATTTACTTCATTACGATCAAAATTTTTTCGTTTCGATGCATATTTACTTCATTTTGATGCATATTTATTTCATTAAGATCAACATTTCATTATTTTTTATGCTTATTTACTTCATTTTGATGCATATTTACTTCGTTCTGATGCATATTTCCTCCTTTTCTATGCACATTTACTTCATTTTGATGCATATTTTCTTCATTACGATAAACATTTCCTTCGTTTCTATGCACATTTACTTCATTTAGACGCATATTTTCTTTATTAGATCAATATTTCTTTCATTTAGATGCGTACATATTTCATTTTAAAGCATTTTTAATTCATTTTGATTAATATTTAATTAGTTTTGATGCACATTTACTTAATTTTTTTATGTATATTTACTTCATTACTATCAACATTTCATTCGTTTAGATGAATATTTACTTCATTTTGATGCATATTTACTTCGTTTTGATGCATATTTCTTTCGTTTCGATGCACATTAATTCAATTTGATGCACATTTACTTAATTACGATCAACATTTTATTCGTTTCAATGCATATTTACTTCATTTTGATGCATATTTACATCATTAAGATCTAAATTTACTACGTTTTTTTGCATATTTACTTCGTTTTCGATGCATATTTACTTCATTACGATCATCACTTCTTTCGTTTCGATGCATATTTAATTCATCTTGATGCATATTTACTTCATTACGATCAACATTTCCTTCATTTCGATGTATATTTACTTCATTTTTATGCATATTTACTTTATTACGATCAACATTTCCTTCATTTCGATGCATATTAACTTCATTTTGATGCATAATTACTTCGTTTTGATGCGTATTTCTTTCGTTTCTATGCACATTTACTTCATTTTGATGCATATTTACTTCATTAAGATCAACATTTCCTTCGTTTCGATGTATATCTACTTCATTTTTATGCATATTTACTTTATTACGATCAACATTTATTTCGTTTTGATGCATATTTACTTCATTTGTATGCATATTTACTTCATTCCGATGCGTTTTTCCTTCATTTCGATTCACATTTACTTCATTTTGATGTATAATTACTATATTACGATCAACATTTCCTTCGTTTCGATGCATATTTACTTCATTTTGATGCATATTTACTTTGTTCTGATTCATATTTCCTTCATTTCTATGAACATTTACTTCATTTTGATGAATATTTTCTTCATTACGATAAATATTTCCTTCGTTTCGATGCATATTTACTTCATTTTGACGCATATTTTCTTTATTAGATCAATATTTCTTTCATTTAGATGCATACATATTTCATTTTAATGCATTTATACTTCATTTCGATGAATATTTAATTCGTTTTGATGCACAACTACTTCATTTTTTATCTATATTTACTTCATTACTATCAACATTTCCTTCGTTTAGATGAATATTTTTTTCATTTTGATGCATATTTACTTTGTTTTGATGCATATTTCTTTCATTTCGATGCACATTTACTTCATTTTGATGCATATTTACTTAATTGCGATCAACATTTCCTTCGTTTCGATGTATATTTACTTCATTTTGATGCATATTTACTTCATTAAGATCAAAATTTACTACGTGTTTTTGCATATTTACTTCGTTTTCGATGCATATTTACTTCATTACGATCATCACTTCTTTCATTTCGATGCATATTTAATTCATCTTGATGCATATTTACTTCATTATGATCAACATTTCCTTCATTTCGATGCATATTTACTGCATTTTTATGCATATTTACTTTATTACGATCAACATTTCCTTCATTTCGATGCATATTAACTTCGTTTTGATGCGTATTTCCTTCGTTTCTATGCACATTTACTTCATTTCGATGCATATTTACTTCATTAAGATCAACATTTCCTTCGTTTCGATGTATATCTACTTCATTTTGTTGCATATTTACTTTATTACGATCAACATTTATTTCATTTTGATGCATATTTACTTCATTTGTATGCATATTTACTTCGTTCCGATGCGTATTTCCTTCATTTTGATGCACATTTACTTTATTCTGATGTATAATTACTACATTACGATCAACATTTCCTTCGTTTCGATGCATATTTACTTCATTTTGATGCATTTTTACTTCGTTCCGATGCATATTTCATTCGTTTCTATGCACATTTACTTCATTTTGATGCATATTTTCTTCATTACGATAAACATTTCCTTCGGTTTGATGCATATTTACTTCATTTTGATGCAAATTTTCTTTATTAGATCGATATTTCTTTCGTTTAGAAGCATACATATTTCATTTTAATGCATTTTTACTTCATTTCGATGAATATTTAATTCGTTTTGATGCACAATTACTTCATTTTTAAATCTATATTTACTTCATTACTATCAACATTTCCTTCGTTTAGATGAATATTTAATTCATTTTGATGCATATTTACTTCGTTTTGATGCATATTTCTTTCGTTTCGATGCACATTTACTTTATTTTGATGCATATTTACTTAATTGCGATCAACATTTCCTTCTTTTCGATGCATATTTACTTCATTTTGATGTATAATTACTATATTACGATCAACATTTCCTTCGTTTCGATGCATATTTACTTCATTTTGATGCATATTTACTTTGTTCTGATTCATATTTCCTTCATTTCTATGAACATTTACTTCATTTTGATGCATATTTTCTTCATTACGATAAATATTTCCTTCGTTTCGATGCATATTTACTTCATTTTGACGCATATTTTCTTTATTAGATAATTATTTCATTCCTTTAGATGCATACATATTTCATTTTAAAGCATTTTTACTTCATTTCGATGAATATTTAATTAGTTTTGATGCACATTTACTTCATTTTTTTATGTATATTTACTTCATTACTATCAACATTTCCTTCGTTTAGATGAATATTTACTTCATTTTGATGCATATTTACTTTGTTTTGATGCATATTTCTTTCGTTTCGATGCACATTTACTTTATTTTGATGCATATTTACTTAATTGCGATCAACATTTCCTTCTTTTCGATGCATATTTACTTCATTTTGATGCATATTTACTTCATTAAGATCAAAATTTACTACGTTTTTTTGCATATTTACTTAGTTTTCGATGCATATTTACTTCATTACGATCATCATTTCTTTCGTTTCTATGCACATTTACTTCATTTTGATGATTATTTACTTCATTAAGATCATCATTTCTTTCGTTTCGATGCATATTTAATTCATTTTGATGCATATTTACTTCTTACGATCAACATTTCCTTCATTTCGATGCATATTTACTTCATTTTTATGCAAATTTACTTTATTACGATCAACATTTCCTTCATTTCGATGCATATTTACTTCATTTTGATGCATATTTACTTCGTTTTGATGCATATTTCCTTCGTTTCTATGCACATTTACTTCATTTTGATGCATATTTACTTCATTACGATTAACATTTCCTTAGTTTTTATTTATATCTACTTCATTTGGATGCATATTTCCTTCATTAAGATTAACATTTCCTTCGTTTAGATGCATATTTACTTCATTTTGATGCATATTTACTTCGTTTCGATGCATATTTCCTTCGTTTTGATGCACATTTACTTCATTATGATGCATATTTTCTTCATTACGATGAACATTTCCTTCATTTCGATGCATATTTACTTCATTTTGATGCATATTTACTTCATTGAGATCAATATGTCCTTCGTTTTGATGCATATTTGCTAAATTTTGATGCTTATTTAATTCATTACGATCAAAATTTTTTCGTTTCGATGCATATTTACTTCATTTTGATGCATATTTATTTCATTACGATCAACATTTCTTACGTTTTGATGCTTATTTACTTCATTTTTATGCATATTTACTTCATTCTGATGCATATTTCCTTCGTTTCTATGCATATTTACTTCATTTTGATGCATATTTTCTTCATTACGATAAACATTTCCTTCGTTTCGATGCATATTTACTTCATTTTGTCGCATATTTTCTTTATTAGATCAATATTTCTTTCTTTTAGATGGATACATATTTTATTTTAATGCATTTTTACTTCATTTCGATGAATATTTAATTCGTTTTGATGCACATTTATTTCATTTTTTTGTATATTTACCTTATTACTATCAACATTTCATTCGTTTAGATGAATATTAACTTCATCTTGATGCATATTTACTTTGTTTCGATGCATATTTCTTTCATTTCGATGCACATTTACTTCATTTTGATGCATATTTACTTCGTTCCGATGCGTATTTCCTTCATTTCGATGCACATTTACTTCATTTTTATGTATAATTACTTCATTACGATCAACATTTCCTTCATTTTAATGCATATATACTTCATTTTGATGCGTATTTCCTTCATTAAGATCAACATTTCCTTCGTTTCGATGCATATTTACTACATTTTGATAAATATTTTCTTCATTAATATCAATATTTCCTTCGTTTCGATGCATATTAACTTTATTTTGATGCATATTTAATTCATAACGATCAACATTTCCTTCGTTTAGATGTATATTTACTTCATTTTGATGCATATTTACTTCGTTTCAATGCATATTTCCTTCGTTTTGATGCACATTTACTTCATTTTGATGCATATTTACTTCATTGCGATGAACATTTCCTTCATTTCTATGCATATTTACTTCATTTTGATGCATATTTACTTCATTGAGATCAATATGTCCTTCGTTTTGATGCATATTTGCTAAATTTTGATGCTTATTTACTTCATTACGATCAAAATTTTTTCGTTTCGATGCATATGTACTTCATTTTGATGCATATTTATTTCATTAAGATCAACATTTCATTCTTTTTTATGCTTATTTACTTCATTTTGATGCATATTTACTTCGTTCTGATGCATATTTCCTCCGTTTCTATGCACATTTAGTTCATTTTGATGCATATTTTCTTCATTACGATAAACATTTCCTTCGTTTCTATGCACATTTACTTCATTTAGACGCATATTTTCTTTATTAGATCAATATTTCTTTCATTTAGATGCATACATATTTCATTTTAAAGCATTTTTACTTCATTTCGATGAATATTTAATTAGTTTTGATGCACATTTACTTCATTTTTTTATGTATATTTACTTCATTACTATCAACATTTCATTTGTTTAGATGAATATTTACTTCATTTTGATGCATATTTACTTCGTTTTGATGCATATTTCTTTCGTTTTGATGCACATTTACTTCATTTTGATGCATATTTACTTAATTACGATCAACATTTTATTCGTTTCAATGCATATTTACTTCATTTTGATGCATATTTACATCATTAAGATCAAAATTTACTACGTTTTTTTGCATATTTACATCGTTTTCGATGCATATTTACTTCATTACGATCATCACTTCTTTCGTTTCGATGCATATTTAATTCATCTTGATGCATATTTACTTCATTACGATCAACATTTCCTTCATTTCGATGTATATTTACTTCATTTTTATGCATATTTACTTTATTACGATCAACATTTCCTTCATTTCGATGCATATTAACATCATTTTGATGAATAATTACTTCGTTTTGATGCGTATTTCTTTCGTTTCTATGCACATTTACTTCATTTTGATGCATATTTACTTCATTAAGATCAACATTTCCTTCGTTTCGATGTATATCTACTTCATTTTTATGCATATTTACTTTATTACGATCAACATTTATTTCGTTTTGATGCATATTTACTTCATTTGTATGCATATTTACTTCATTCCGATGCGTTTTTCCTTCATTTCGATGCACATTTACTTCATTTTGATGTATAATTACTATATTACGATCAACATTTCCTTCGTTTCGATGCATATTTACTTCATTTTGATGAATATTTACTTTGTTCTGATTCATATTTCCTTCATTTCTATGAACATTTACTTCATTTTGATGCGTATTTTCTTCATTACGATAAATATTTCCTTCGTTCCGATGCATATTTACTTCATTTTGACACATATTTTCTTTATTAGATCAATATTTCTTTCATTTAGATGCATACATATTTCATTTTAATGCATTTATACTTCATTTCGATGAATATTTAATTCGTTTTGATGCACAACCACTTCATTTTTTATCTATATTTACTTCATTACTATCAACATTTCCTTCGTTTAGATGAATATTTTTTTCATTTTGATGCATATTTACTTCGTTTTGATGTATATTTCTTTCGTTTCTATGCACATTTACTTCATTTTGATGCATATTTACTTCATTATGATCAACATTTCCTTCATTTCGATGCATATTTACTTCATTTTTATGCATATTTACTTTATTACGATCAACATTTCCTTCATTTCGATGCATATTAACTTCGTTTTGATGCATATTTCCTTCGTTTCTATGCACATTTACTTCATTTTGATGCATATTTACTTCATTAAGATCAACATTTCCTTCGTTTCGATGTATATCTACTTCATTTTGTTGCATATTTACTTTATTACGATCAACATTTATTTCATTTTGATGCATATTTACTTCATTTGTATGCATATTTACTTCGTTCCGATGCGTATTTCCTTCATTTTGATGCACATTTACTTCATTCTGATGTATAATTACTACATTACGATCAACATTTCCTTCGTTTCGATGCATATTTACTTCATTTTGATGCATTTTTACTTCGTTCCGATGCATATTTCCTTCGTTTCTATGCACATTTACTTCATTTTGATGCATATTTTCTTCATTACGATAAACATTTCCTTCGTTTTGATGCATATTTGCTTCATTTTGATGCAAATTTTCTTTATTAGATCGATATTTCTTTCGTTTAGAAGCATACATATTTCATTTTAATGCATTTTTACTTCATTTCGATGAATATTTAATTCGTTTTGATGCACAATTACTTCATTTTTTAATCTATATTTACTTCATTACTATCAACATTTCCTTCGTTTAGATGAATATTTACTTCATTTTGATGCATATTTACTTCGTTTTGATGCATATTTCTTTCGTTTCGATGCACATTTACTTTATTTTAATGCATATTTACTTAATTGCGATCAACATTTCCTTCTTTTCGATGCATATTTACTTCATTTTGATGCATATTTACTTCATTAAGATCAAAATTTACTACGTTTTTTTGCATATTTACTTAGTTTTCGATGCATATTTACTTCATTACGATCATCATTTCTTTCGTTTCTATGCACATTTACTTCATTTTGATGATTATTTACTTCATTAAGATCATCATTTCTTTCGTTTCGATGCATATTTAATTCATTTTGATGCATATTTACTTCTTACGATCAACATTTCCTTCATTTCGATGCACATTTACTTCATTTTGATGCATATTTACTTAATTACGATCAACATTTTATTCGTTTCAATGCATATTTACTTCATTTTGATGCATATTTACATCATTAAGATCAAAATTTACTACGTTTTTTTGCATATTTACTTCGTTTTCGATGCATATTTACTTCATTACGATCATCACTTCTTTCGTTTCGATGCATATTTAATTCATCTTGATGCATATTTACTTCATTACGATCAACATTTCCTTCATTTCGATGTATATTTACTTCATTTTTATGCATATTTACTTTATTACGATCAACATTTCCTTCATTTCGATGCATATTAACATCATTTTGATGCATAATTACTTCGTTTTGATGCGTATTTCTTTCGTTTCTATGCACATTTACTTCATTTTGATGCATATTTACTTCATTAAGATCAACATTTCCTTCGTTTCGATGTATATCTACTTCATTTTTATGCATATTTACTTTATTACGATCAACATTTATTTCGTTTTGATGCATATTTACTTCATTTGTATGCATATTTACTTCATTCCGATGCGTTTTTCCTTCATTTCGATGCACATTTACTTCATTTTGATGTATAATTACTATATTACGATCAACATTTCCTTCGTTTCGATGCATATTTACTTCATTTTGATGAATATTTACTTTGTTCTGATTCATATTTCCTTCATTTCTATGAACATTTACTTCATTTTGATGCGTATTTTCTTCATTACGATAAATATTTCCTTCGTTTCGATGCATATTTACTTCATTTTGACGCATATTTTCTTTATTAGATCAATATTTCTTTCATTTAGATGCATACATATTTCATTTTAATGCATTTATACTTCATTTCGATGAATATTTAATTCGTTTTGATGCACAACTACTTCATTTTTTATCTATATTTACTTCATTACTATCAACATTTCCTTCGTTTAGATGAATATTTTTTTCATTTTGATGCATATTTACTTCGTTTTGATGTATATTTCTTTCGTTTCTATGCACATTTACTTCATTTTGATGCATATTTACTCCATTATGATCAAAATTTCCTTCATTTCGATGCATATTTACTTCATTTTTATGCATATTTACTTTATTACGATCAACATTTCCTTCATTTCGATGCATATTAACTTCGTTTTGATGCGTATTTCCTTCGTTTCTATGCACATTTACTTCATTTTGATGCATATTTACTTCATTAAGATCAACATTTCCTTCGTTTCGATGTATATCTACTTCATTTTGTTGCATATTTACTTTATTACGATCAACATTTATTTCATTTTGATGCATATTTACTTCGTTCCGATGCGTATTTCCTTCATTTTGATTCACATTTACTTCATTCTGATGTATAATTACTACATTACGATCAACATTTCCTTCGTTTTGATGCATATTTACTTCATTTTGATGCATTTTTACTTCGTTCCGATGCATATTTCCTTCGTTTCTATGCACATTTACTTCATTTTGATGCATATTTTCTTCATTTCGATAAACATTTCCTTCGTTTTGATGCATATTTGCTTCATTTTGATGCAAATTTTCTTTATTAGATCGATATTTCTTTCGTTTAGAAGCATACATATTTCATTTTAATGCATTTTTACTTCATTTCGATGAATATTTAATTCGTTTTGATGCACAATTACTTCATTTTTTAATCTATATTTACTTCATTACTATCAACATTTCCTTCGTTTAGATGAATATTTACTTCATTTTGATGCATATTTACTTCGTTTTGATGCATATTTCTTTCGTTTCGATGCACATTTACTTTATTTTAATGCATATTTACTTAATTGCGATCAACATTTCCTTCTTTTCGATGCATATTTACTTCATTTTGATGCATATTTACTTCATTAAGATCAAAATTTACTACGTTTTTTTGCATATTTACTTAGTTTTCGATGCATATTTACTTCATTACGATCATCATTTCTTTCGTTTCTATGCACATTTACTTCATTTTGATGATTATTTACTTCATTAAGATCATCATTTCTTTCGTTTCGATGCATATTTAATTCATTTTGATGCATATTTACTTCTTACGATCAACATTTCCTTCATTTCGATGCATATTTACTTCATTTTTATGCAAATTTACTTTATTACGATCAAAATTTCCTTCATTTCGATGCATATTTACTTCATTTTGATGCATATTTACTTCGTTTTGATGCATATTTCCTTCGTTTCTATGCACATTTACTTCATTTTGATGCATATTTACTTCATTACGATTAACATTTCCTTAGTTTCGATTTATATCTACTTCATTTGGATGCATATTTCCTTCATTAAGATCAACATTTCCTTCGTTTAGATGCATATTTACTTCATTTTGATGCATATTTACTTCGTTTCGATGCATATTTCCTTCGTTTTGATGCACATTTACTTCATTATGATGCATATTTTCTTCATTACGATGAACATTTCCTTCATTTCGATGCATATTTACTTCATTTTGATGCATATTTACTTCATTGAGATCAATATGTCCTTCGTTTTGATGCATATTTGCTAAATTTTGATGCTTATTTACTTCATTACGATCAAAATTTTTTCGTTTCGATGCATATTTACTTCATTTTGATGCATATTTATTTCATTACGATCAACATTTCTTACGTTTTGATGCTTATTTACTTCATTTTTATGCATATTTACTTCATTTTGATGCATATTTCCTTCGTTTCTATGCATATTTACTTCATTTTGATGCATATTTTCTTCATTACAATAAACATTTCCTTCGTTTCGATGCATATTTACTTCATTTTGTCGCATATTTTCTTTATTAGATCAATATTTCTTTCTTTTAGATGGATACATATTTCATTTTAATGCATTTTTACTTCATTTCGATGAATATTTAATTCGTTTTGATGCACATTTATTTCATTTTTTTTGTATATTTACCTTATTACTATCAACTTTTCATTCGTTTAGATGAATATTAACTTCATCTTGATGCATATTTACTTTGTTTCGATGCATATTTCTTTCATTTCGATGCACATTTACTTCATTTTGATGCATATTTACTTCGTTCTGATGCGTATTTCCTTCATTTCGATGCACATTTACTTCATTTTGATGTATAATTACTTCATTACGATCAACATTTCCTTCATTTTGATGCATATATACTTCATTTTAATGCGTATTTCCTTCATTAAGATCAACATTTCCTTCGTTTCGATGCATATTTACTACATTTTTGATAAATATTTTCTTCATTAATATCAATATTTCCTTCGTTTCGATGCATATTAACTTTATTTTGATGCATATTTAATTCATTACGATCAACATTTCCTTCGTTTAGATGTATATTTACTTCATTTTGATGCATATTTACTTCGTTTCAATGCATATTTCCTTCGTTTTGATGCACATTTACTTCATTTTGATGCATATTTACTTCATTGCGATGAACATTTCCTTCATTTCGATGCATATTTACTTCATTTTGATGCATATTTACTTCATTGAGATCAATATGTCCTTCGTTTTGATGCATATTTGCTAAATTTTGATGCTTATTTACTTCATTACGATCAAAATTTTTTCGTTTCGATGCATATTTACTTCATTTTGATGCATATTTATTTCATTACGATCAACATTTCTTACGTTTTGATGCTTATTTACTTCATTTTTATGCATATTTACTTCATTCTGATGCATATTTCCTTCGTTTCTATGCATATTTACTTCATTTTGATGCATATTTTCTTCATTACGATAAACATTTCCTTCGTTTCGATGCATATTTACTTCATTTTGTCGCATATTTTCTTTATTAGATCAATATTTCTTTCTTTTAGATGGATACATATTTCATTTTAATGCATTTTTACTTCATTTCGATGAATATTTAATTCGTTTTGATGCACATTTATTTCATTTTTTTGTATATTTACCTTATTACTATCAACATTTCATTCGTTTAGATGAATATTAACTTCATCTTGATGCATATTTACTTTGTTTCGATGCATATTTCTTTCATTTCGATGCACATTTACTTCATTTTGATGCATATTTACTTCGTTCCGATGCGTATTTCCTTCATTTCGATGCACATTTACTTCATTTTGATGTAAAATTACTTCATTACGAATAACATTTCCTTCATTTTGATGCATATATACTTCATTTTGATGCGTATATCCTTCATTAAGATCAACATTTCCTTCGTTTCGATGCATATTTACTACATTTTGATAAATATTTTCTTCATTAATATCAATATTTCCTTCGTTTCGATGCATATTAACTTTATTTTGATGCATATTTAATTCATTACGATCAACATTTCCTTCGTTTAGATGTATATTTACTTCATTTTGATGCATATTTACTTCGTTTCAATGCATATTTCCTTCGTTTTGATGCACATTTACTTCATTTTGATGCATATTTACTTCATTGCGATGAACATTTCCTTCATTTCGATGCATATTTACTTCATTTTTATGCATATTTACTTCATTGAGATCAATATGTCCTTCGTTTTGATGCATATTTGCTAAATTTTGATGCTTATTTACTTCATTACGATCAAAATTTTTTCGTTTTGATGCATATTTACTTCATTTTGATGCATATTTATTTCATTAAGATCAACATTTCATTCTTTTTTATACTTATTTACTTCATTTTGATGCATATTTACTTCGTTCTGATGCATATTTCCTCCGTTTCTATGCACATTTACTTCATTTTGATGCATATTTTCTTCATTACGATAAACATTTCATTCGTTTCTATGCACATTTACTTCATTTAGACGCATATTTTCTTTATTAGATCAATATTTCTTTCATTTAGATGCATACATATTTCATTTTAAAGCATTTTTACTTCATTTCGATGAATATTTAATTAGTTTTGATGCACATTTACTTCATTTTTTTATGTATATTTACTTCATTACTATCAACATTTCATTCGTTTAGATGAATATTTACTTCATTTTGATGCATATTTACTTCGTTTTGATGCATATTTCTTTCGTTTCGATGCACATTTACTTTATTTTGATGCACATTTACTTAATTACGATCAACATTTTATTCGTTTCAATGCATATTTATTTCATTTTGATGCATATTTACATCATTAAGATCAAAATTTACTATGTTTTTTTTGCATATTTACTTCGTTTTCGATGCATATTTACTTCATTACGATCATCACTTCTTTCGTTTCGATGCATATTTAATTCATCTTGACGCATATTTACTTCATTACGATCAACATTTCCTTCATTTCGATGTATATTTACTTCATTTTTATGCATATTTACTTTATTACGTTCAACATTTCCTTCATTTCGATGCATATTAACTTCATTTTGATGCATAATTACTTCGTTTTGATGCGTATTTCTTTCGTTTCTATGCACATTTACTTCATTTTGATGCATATTTACTTCATTAAGATCAACATTTCCTTCGTTTCGATGTATATCTACTTCATTTTGATGCATATTTACTTTATTACGATCAACATTTATTTCGTTTTGATACATATTTACTTCATTTGTATGCATATTTACTTCATTTCGATGCACATTTACTTCATTTAGAAGTATAATTACTATATTATGATCAACATTTCCTTCGTTTCGATGCATATTTACTTCATTTTGATGCGTATTTACTTTGTTCTGATTCATATTTCCTTCATTTCTATGAACATTTACTTCATTTTGATGCGTATTTTCTTCATTACGATAAATATTTCCTTCGTTTCGATGCATATTTACTTCATTTTGACGCATATTTTCTTTATTAGATCAATATTTCTTTCATTTAGATGCATACATATTTCATTTTAATGCATTTATACTTCATTTCGATGAATATTTAATTCGTTTTGATGCACAACTACTTCATTTTTTATCTATATTTACTTCATTACTATCAACATTTCCTTCGTTTAGATGAATATTTTTTTCATTTTGATGCATATTTACTTCGTTTTGATGCATATTTCTTTCGTTTCGATGCACATTTACTTCATTTTGATGCATATTTACTTAATTGCGATCAACATTTCCTTCGTTTCGATGTATATTTACTTCATTTTGATGCATATTTACTTCATTAAGATCAAAATTTACTGCGTGTTTTTGCATATTTACTTCGTTTTCGATGCATATTTACTTCATTACGATCATCACTTCTTTCATTTCGATGCATATTTAATTCATCTTGATGCATATTTACTTCATTATGATCAACATTTCCTTCATTTCGATGCATATTTACTTCATTTTTATGCATATTTACTTTATTACGATCAACATTTCCTTCATTTCGATGCATATTAACTTCGTTTTGATGCGTATTTCCTTCGTTTCTATGCACATTTACTTCTTTTTGATGCATATTTACTTCATTGAGATCAACATTTCCTTCGTTTCGATGTATATCTACTTCATTTTGTTGCATATTTACTTTATTACGATCAACATTTATTTCATTTTGATGCATATTTACTTCATTTGTATGCATATTTACTTCGTTCCGATGCGTATTTCCTTCATTTTGATGCACATTTACTTCATTCTGATGTATAATTACTACATTACGATCAACATTTCCTTCGTTTCGATGCATATTTACTTCATTTTGATGCATTTTTACTTCGTTCCGATGCATATTTCCTTCGTTTCTATGCACATTTACTTCATTTTGATGCATATTTCCTTCATTACGATAAACATTTCCTTCGTTTTGATGCATATTTACTTCATTTTGATGCAAATTTTCTTTATTAGATCGATATTTCTTTCGTTTAGAAGCATACATATTTCATTTTAATGCATTTTTACTTCATTTCGATGAATATTTAATTCGTTTTGATGCCCAATTACTTCATTTTTTAATCTATATTTACTTCATTACTATCAACATTTCCTTCGTTTAGATGAAAATTTACTTCATTTTGATGCATATTTACTTCGTTTTGATGCATATTTCATTCGTTTCGATGCACATTTAATTTATTTTGATGCATTTTACTTAATTGCGATCAACATTTCCTTCGTTTCGATGCATATTTACTTCATTTTGACGCATATTTACTTCATTAAGATCAAAATTTACTACGTTTTTTTGCATATTTACTTAGTTTTCGATGCATATTTATTTCATTACGATCATCATTTCTTTCGTTTCTATGCACATTTACTTCATTTTGATGATTATTTACTTCATTAAGATCATCATTTCTTTCGTTTCGATACATATTTAATTCATTTTGATGCATATTTACTTCATTACGATCAACATATCCTTCATTTCGATGCATATTTACTTCATTTTTATGCAAATTTACTTTATTACGATCAACATTTCCTTCATTTCGATGCATATTTACTTCATTTTGATGCATATTTACTTCGTTTTGATGCGTATTTCCTTCATTTCTATGCACATTTACTTCATTTTGATGCATATTTACTTCATTACGATTAACATTTCCTTAGTTTCGATTTATATCTACTTCATTTGGATGCATATTTCGTTCATTAAGATCAACATTTCCTTCGTTTCGATGCATATTTACTTCATTTTGATGCATATTTACTTTATTACGATCAACATTTCTTTCGTTTTGATGCATATTTACTTTGTTCCGATGCGTATTTCCTTCATTTCGATGCACATTTACTTCATTTTGAAGTATAATTACTTCATTATGATCAACATTTCCTTCATTTTGATGCATATATACTTCATTTTGATGCGTATTTCCTTCATTAAGATCAACATTTCCTTTGTTTCGATGCATATTTACTACATTTTGATAAATATTTACTTCATTAATATCAATATTTCCTTCGTTTCGATGCATATTAACTTTATTTTGATGCATATTTAATTCATTACGATCAACATTTCCTTCGTTTAGATGTATATTTACTTCATTTTGATGCATATTTACTTCGTTTCGATGCATATTACTTTCATTTCGATGCACATTTACTTCATTTTGATGCATATTTACTTCATTACGATGAACATTTCCTTCATTTCGATGCATATTTACTTCATTTTGATGCATATTTACTTCATTGCGATCAATATGTCCTTCGTTTTGATGCATATTTGCTAAATTTTTATGCTTATTTACTTCATTACGATCAAATTTTTTTGTTTCGATGCATATTTACTTCATTTTGATGCATATTTATTTCATTAAGATCAACCTTTTATTTGATTTGATGCTTATTTATTTCATTTTGATGCATATTTAGTTCGTTCTGATGCATATTTCCTTCTTTTCTATGCACATTTACTTCTTTTTGATGCATATTTTCTTCATTACGATAAACATTTCCTTCGTTTCTATGCACATTTACTTCATTTTGACGCAAATTTTCTTTATTAGATCGATATTTCTTTCGTTTAGATGCATACACATTTCATTTTAATGCATTTTTACTTCATTTCGATGAATAGTTAATTCATTTTGATGCACAATTACTTCATTTTTTTATCTATATTTACTTCATTACTATCAATATTTCCTTCGTTTAGATGAATATTTACTTCATTTTTGATGCATATTTACTTCGTTTTGATGCATATTTCTTTCGTCACGTTTACTTCATTTTGATGCATATTTACTTAATTGCGATCAACATTTCATTCATTTCGATGCATATTTACTTCATTTTGATGCATATTTACATCATTAAGATCAAAATTTACTACATTTTTTTGCATATTTACTTAGTTTTCGATGCATATTTACTTCATTACGATCATCATTTCTTTCGTTTCTATGCACATTTACTTCATTTTGATGCATATTTACATCATTAAGATCATCATTTCTTTCGTTTCGATGCATATTTATTTCATCTTGACGCATATTTACTTCATTACGATCAACATTTCCTTCATTTCGATGTATATTTACTTCATTTTTATGCATATATACTTTATTACGATCAACATTTCCTTCATTTCGATGCATATTAACTTCATTTTGATGCATAATTACTTCGTTTTGATGCGTATTTCTTTCGTTTCTATGCACATTTACTTCATTTTGATGCATATTTACTTCATTAAGATCAACATTTCCTTCGTTTCGATGTATATCTACTTCATTTTGATGCATATTTACTTTATTACGATCAACATTTATTTCGTTTTGATGCATATTTACTTCATTTGTATGCATATTTACTTCATTTCGATGCACATTTACTTCATTTTGAAGTATAATTACTATATTATGATCAACATTTCCTTTGTTTCGATGCATATTTACTTCATTTTGATGCATGTTTACTTTGTTCTGATTCATATTTCCTTCATTTCTATGAACATTTACTTCATTTTGATGCGTATTTTCTTCATTACGATAAATATTTCCTTCGTTTCGATGCATATTTACTTCATTTTGACGCATATTTTCTTTATTAGATCAATATTTCTTTCATTTAGATGCATACATATTTCATTTTAATGCATTTATACTTCATTTCGATGAATATTTAATTCGTTTTGATGCACAACTACTTCATTTTTTATCTATATTTACTTCATTACTATCAACATTTCCTTCGTTTAGATGAATATTTTTTTCATTTTGATGCATATTTACTTCGTTTTGATGCATATTTCTTTCGTTTCGATGCACATTTACTTAATTTTGATGCATATTTACTTAATTGCGATCAACATTTCCTTCGTTTCGATGTATATTTACTTCATTTTGATGCATATTTACTTCATTAAGATCAAAATTTACTGCGTGTTTTTGCATATTTACTTCGTTTTCGATGCATATTTACTTCATTACGATCATCACTTCTTTCATTTCGATGCATATTTAATTCATCTTGATGCATATTTACTTCATTATGATCAACATTTCCTTCATTTCGATGCATATTTACTTCATTTTTATGCATATTTACTTTATTACGATCAACATTTCCTTCATTTCGATGCATATTAACTTCGTTTTGATGCGTATTTCCTTCGTTTCTATGCACATTTACTTCTTTCTGATGCATATTTACTTCATTAAGATCAACATTTCCTTCGTTTCGATGTATATCTACTTCATTTTGTTGCATATTTACTTTATTACGATCAACATTTATTTCATTTTGATGCATATTTACTTCATTTGTATGCATATTTACTTCGTTCCGATGCGTATTTCCTTCATTTTGATGCACATTTACTTCATTCTGATGTATAATTACTACATTACGATCAACATTTCCTTCGTTTCGATGCATATTTACTTCATTTTGATGCATTTTTACTTCGTTCCGATGCATATTTCCTTCGTTTCTATGCACATTTACTTCATTTTGATGCATATTTCCTTCATTACGATAAACATTTCCTTCGTTTTGATGCATATTTACTTCATTTTGATGCAAATTTTCTTTATTAGATCGATATTTCTTTCGTTTAGAAGCATACATATTTCATTTTAATGCATTTTTACTTCATTTCGATGAATATTTAATTCGTTTTTATGCCCAATTACTTCATTTTTTAATCTATATTTACTTCATTACTATCAACATTTCCTTCGTTTAGATGAAAATTTACTTCATTTTGATGCATATTTACTTCGTTTTGATGCATATTTCATTCGTTTCGATGCACATTTAATTTATTTTGATGCATTTTACTTAATTGCGATCAACATTTCCTTCGTTTCGATGCATATTTACTTCATTTTGATGCATATTTACTTCATTAAGATCAAAATTTACTACGTTTTTTTGCATATTTACTTAGTTTTCGATGCATATTTACTTCATTACGATCATCATTTCTTTCGTTTCTATGCACATTTACTTCATTTTGATGATTATTTACTTCATTAAGATCATCATTTCTTTCGTTTCGATGCATATTTAATTCATTTTGATGCATATTTACTTCATTACGATCAACATATCCTTCATTTCGATGCATATTTACTTCATTTTTATGCAAATTTACTTTATTACGATCAACATTCCCTTCATTTCGATGCATATTTACTTCATTTTGATGCATATTTACTTCGTTTTGATGCGTATTTCCTTCGTTTCTATGCACATTTACTTCATTTTGATGCATATTTACTTCATTACGATTAACATTTCCTTAGTTTCGATTTATATCTACTTCATTTGGATGCATATTTCGTTCATTAAGATCAACATTTCCTTCGTTTCGATGCATATTTACTTCATTTTGATGCATATTTACTTTATTACGATCAACATTTCTTTCGTTTTGATGCATATTTACTTTGTTCCGATGCGTATTTCCTTCATTTCGATGCACATTTACTTCATTTTGAAGTATAATTACTTCATTATGATCAACATTTCCTTCATTTTGATGCATATATACTTCATTTTGATGCGTATTTCCTTCATTAAGATCAACATTTCCTTTGTTTCGATGCATATTTACTACATTTTGATAAATATTTACTTCATTAATATCAATATTTCCTTCGTTTCGATGCATATTAACTTTATTTTGATGCATATTTAATTCATTACGATCAACATTTCCTTCGTTTAGATGTATATTTACTTCATTTTGATGCATATTTACTTCGTTTCGATGCATATTACTTTCATTTCGATGCACATTTACTTCATTTTGATGCATATTTACTTCATTACGATGAACATTTCCTTCATTTCGATGCATATTTACTTCATTTTGATGCATATTTACTTCATTGCGATCAATATGTCCTTCGTTTTGATGCATATTTGCTAAATTTTTATGCTTATTTACTTCATTACGATCAAATTTTTTTGTTTCGATGCATATTTACTTCATTTTGATGCATATTTATTTCATTAAGATCAACCTTTTATTCGTTTTGACGCTTATTTATTTCATTTTGATGCATATTTAGTTCGTTCTGATGCATATTTCCTTCTTTTCTATGCACATTTACTTCTTTTTGATGCATATTTTCTTCATTACGATAAACATTTCCTTCGTTTCTATGCACATTTACTTCATTTTGACGCAAATTTTCTTTATTAGATCGATATTTCTTTCGTTTAGATGCATACACATTTCATTTTAATGCATTTTTACTTCATTTCGATGAATAGTTAATTCATTTTGATGCACAATTACTTCATTTTTTTATCTATATTTACTTCATTACTATCAATATTTCCTTCGTTTAGATGAATATTTACTTCATTTTTGATGCATATTTACTTCGTTTTGATGCATATTTCTTTCGTCACATTTACTTCATTTTGATGCATATTTACTTAATTGCGATCAACATTTCATTCATTTCGATGCATATTTACTTCATTTTGATGCATATTTACATCATTAAGATCAAAATTTACTACATTTTTTTGCATATTTACTTAGTTTTCGATGCATATTTACTTCATTACGATCATCATTTCTTTCGTTTCTATGCACATTTACTTCATTTTGATGCATATTTACTTCATTAAGATCATCATTTCTTTCGTTTTGAAGCATACTTAATTAATTTTGATGCATAATTACTTCATTGCGATCAACATTTCTTTCATTTCGATGCATATTTACTTCATTTTTATGCATATTTACTTTCTTACGATCAACATTTCCTTCATTTCGATGCATATTTACTTCATTTTGAAGCATATTTACTTCGTTTTGATGCGTATTTCATTCGTTTCTATACACATTTACTTCATTTTGATGCATATTTACTTCATTACGATCAAATTTTCCTTCGTTTTGATTTATATCTACTTTATTTTGATGCATATTTCCTTAATTAAGATCAACATTTCCTTCGTTTCGATGCATATTTACTTCATTTTGATGCGTATTTCTTTCGTTTTGATGTATATTTACTTTATTCCGATGCGTATTTCATTCATTTCGATGCACGTTTACTTCATTTTGATGCATATTTACTTCGTTTCGATGCATATTTCCTTCGTTTTGATGCACATTTTCTTCATTTTGATGCATATTTACTTCATTGCGATGAACATTTCCTTCATTTCGATGCATATTTACTTCATTTTGATGCATATTTACTTCATTGAGATCAATATGTCATTCGTTTTGATGCATATTTGCTATATTTTGACGCTTATTTACTTCATTACGATCAAAATTTATTCGTTTCGATGCATATTTACTTCATTTTGATGCATATTTATTTCATTAAGATCAACATTTCATTCTTTTTTATGCTTATTTACTTCATTTTGATGCATATTTACTTTGTTCTGATGCATATTTCCTCCGTTTCTATGCACATTTACTTCATTTTGATGCATATTTTCTTCATTACGATAAACATTTCCTTCGTTTCTTTGCACATTTACTTCATTTAGACGCATATTTTCTTTATTAGATCAATATTTATTTCATTTAGATGCATACATATTTCATTTTAAAGCATTTTTACTTCATTTCGATGAATATTTAATTAGTTTTGATGCACATTTACTTCATTTTTTTATGTATATTTACTTCATTACTATCAACATTTCATTCGTTTAGATGAATATTTACTTCATTTTGATGCATATTTACTTCGTTTTGATGCATATTTCTTTCATTTTGATGCACATTTACTTCATTTTGATGCACATTTACTTAATTACGATCAACATTTTCTTCGTTTCAATGCATATTTACTTCATTTTGATGCATATTTACATCATTTAGATCAAAATTTACTACGTTTTTTTGCATATTTACTTCGTTTTCGATGCATATTTACTTCATTACGATCATCACTTCTTTCGTTTCGATGCATATTTAATTCATCTTGATGCATATTTACTTCATTACGATCAACATTTCCTTCATTTCGATGCATATTTACTTCATTTTTATGCATATTTAATTTATTACGATCAACATTTCCTTCATTTGGATGCATATTAACTTCATTTTGATGCATATTTACTTCGTTTTGATGCGTATTTCCTTCGTTTCTATGCACATTTACTTCATTTTGATGCATATTTACTTCATTAAGATCAACATTTCCTTCATTTCGATGTATATCTACTTCATTTAGATGCATATTTACTTTATAACGATCAACATTTATTTCGTTTTGATGCATATTTACTTCATTTGTATGCATATTTACTTCATTCCGATGCGTATTTCCTTCATTTCGATGCACATTTACTTCATTTTGATGTATAATTACTACATTACGATCAACATTTCCTTCATTTTGATGCATATTTACTTCATTTTGATGCATATTTACTTTGTTCCGATTCATATTTCCTTCATTTCTATGCACATTTACTTAATTTTGATGCATATTTTCTTCATTACGATAAACATTTCCTTCGTTTCGATGCATATTTACTTCATTTTGACGCATATTTTCTTTATTAGATCAATATTTCTTTCATTTAGATGAATACATATTTCATTTTAATGCATTTTTACTTCATTTCGATGAATATTTAATTCGTTTTGATGCACAACTACTTCATTTTTTATCTATATTTACTTCATTACTATCAACATTTCCATCGTTTAGATGAATATTTTTTTCATTTTGATGCATACTTACTTCGTTTTGATGCATATTTCTTTCGTTTCGATGCACATTTACTTTATTTTGATGCATATTTACTTAATTGCGATCAACATTTCCTTCGTTTCAATGTATATTTACTTCATTTTGATGCATATTTACTTCATTAAGATCAAAATTTACTATGTGTTTTTTCATATTTACTTCGTTTTCGATGCATATTTACTTCATTACGATCATCACTTCTTTCATTTCGATGCATATTAAATTCATCTTGATGCATATTTACTTCATTACGATCAACATTTCCTTCATTTCGATGCATATTTACTTCATTTTTATGCATATTTACTTTATTACGATCAACATTTCCTTCATTTCGATGCATATTAACTTCGTTTTGATGCGTATTTCCTTCGTTTCTATGCACATTTACTTCATTTTGATGCATATTTACTTCATTAAGATCAACATTTCCTTCGTTTCGATGTATATCTACTTCATTTTGTTGCATATTTACTTTATTACGATCAACATTTATTTCATTTTGATGCATATTTACTTCATTTGTATGCATATTTACTTCGTTCCAATGCGTATTTCCTTCATTTCGATGCACATTTACTTCATTCGGATGTATAATTACTACATTACGATCAATATTTCCTTCGTTTCGATGCATATTTACTTCATTTTGATGCATATTTACTTCGTTCCGATGCATATTTCCTTTGTTTCTATGCACATTTACTCATTTTGATGCATATTTTCTTCATTACGATAAACATTTCCTTCGTTTTGATGCATATTTACTTCATTTTGATGCAAATTTTCTTTATTAGATCGATATTTCTTTCGTTTAGAAGCATACGTATTTCATTTTAATGCATTTTTACTTCATTTCGATGAATATTTAATTCGTTTTGATGCACAATTACTTCATTTTTTTTATCTATATTTACGTCATTACTATCAACATTTCCTTCGTTTAGATGAATATTTACTTCATTTTGATGCATATTTACTTCGTTTTGATGCATATTTCTTTCGTTTCGATGCACATTTACTTCATTTTGATGTATATTTACTTAATTGCGATCAACATTTCCTTCGTTTCGATGCATATTTACTTCATTTTGATGCATATTTACTTCATTAAGTTCAAAATTTACTACGTTTTTTTGCATATTTACTTAGTTTTCGATGCATATTTACTTCATTACGATCATCATTTCTTTCGTTTCTATGCACATTTACTTCATTTTGATGATTATTTACTTCATTAAGATCATCATTTCTTTCGTTTTGATGCATATTTAATTCATTTTGATGCATATTTACTTCATTACGATCAACATTTCCTTCATTTCGATGCATATTTACTTCATTTTTATGCATATTTACTTTATTACGATCAACATTTCCTTCATTTCGATGCATATTTACTTCATTTTGATGCATATTTACTTCGTTTTGATGCGTATTTCCTTCGTTTCTATGCACATTTACTTCATTTTGATGCATATTTACTTTATTACGATCAACATTTCCTTCGTTTCGATTTATATCTACCTTATTTTGATGCATATTTCCTTCATTACGATCAACATTTCCTTCGTTTCGATGCATATTTACTTCATTTTGATGCATATTTACTTTATTACGATCAACATTTCTTTCGTTTGATGCATATTTACTTTGTTCCGATGCGTATTTCCTTCATTTCGATGCACATTTACTTCATTTTGATGTATAAATACTTCATTACGATCAACATTTCCTTCATTTTGATGCGTATATACTTCAATTTGATGCATATTTCCTTCATTAAGATCAACATTTCCTTCGTTTCGATGCATATTTACTACATTTTGATAAATATTTACTTCATTAATATCAATATTTCCTTCGTTTCGATGCATATTAACTTTATTTTGATGCATATTTAATTCATTACAATCAAAATTTCCTTCGTTTAGATATATATTTACTTCATTTTGATGCATATTTCTTCGTTTCGATGCATATTTCCTTCCTTTTGATGCACATTTACTTCATTTTGATGCATATTTACTTCATTACGACGAACATTTCCTTCATTTCGATGCATATTTACTTCATTTTGATGCATATTTACTTCATTGCGATCAATATGCCCTTCGTTTTGATGCATATTTGCTAAATTTTGATTCTTATTTACATCATTACGATCAAAATTTTTTCGTTTCGATGCATATTTACTTCATTTTGATGCATATTTATTTCATTAAGATCAACATTTCATTGGTTTTGATGCTTATTTACTTCATTTTGATGCATATTTTCTTCATTACAATAAACATTTCCTTCGTTTCTATGCACATTTACTTCATTTTGATGCATATTTTCTTTATTAGATCAATATTTCTTTCATTTAGATGCATAGATATTTCATTTTAAAGCATTTTTACTTCATTTTGATGAATATTTAATTCGTTTTGATGCACATTTTCTTCATTTTTTTATGTATATTTACTTCATTACTATCAACATTTCATTCGTTTAGATGAATATTTACATCATTTTGACGCATATTTACTTCGTTTTGATGCATATTTCTTTCTTTTCGATGCACATTTACTTCATTTTGATGCACATTTACTTAATTACGATCAACATTTCCTTCGTTTCGATGCATATTTACTTCATTTTGATGCATATTTCTTCATTAAGATCAAAATTTACTACATTTTTTTCCATATTTACTTAGTTTTCGATGCGTATTTACTTCATTACGATCATCATTTCTTTCGTTTCTATGCACATTTACTTCATTTTGATGCATATTTACTTCATTAAGATCATCATTTCTTTCGTTTTGATGCATATTTAATTCATTTTGATACATAATTACTTCATTGCGATCAACATTTCCTTCATTTCGATGCATATTTACTTCATTTTTATGCATATTTACTTTATTACGATCAACATTTCCTTCATTTCGATGCATATTTACTTCATTTTGATGCATATTTACTTTGTTTTAATGCGTATTTCCTTCTTTTCTATGCACATTTACTTCATTTTGATGCATATTTACTTCATTACGATCAACATTTCCTTAGTTTTGATTTATATCTACTTTATTTTGATGCATATTTCCTTCATTAAGATCAACATTTCCTTCGTTTCGATGCATATTTACTTCATTTTGATGCATATTTACTTTATTACGATCAACATTTCTTTCGTTTTGATGCATATTTACTTTGTTTCGATGCATATTTACTTCATTTCGACGAACATTTCCTTCATTTCGATGCATATTTACTTCATTTTGATGCATATTTACTTCATTGCGATCAATATGCCCTTCGTTTTGATGCATATTTGCTAAATTTTTATGCTTATTTACTTCATTACGATCAAAATTTTTTCGTTTCGATGCATATTTACTTCATTTTGATGCATATTTATTTCATTAAGATCAACATTTCATTCTTTTTTATGCTTATTTACTTCATTTTGATGATTATTTACTTCGTTCTGATGCATATTTCCTCCGTTTCTATGCACATTTACTTCATTTTGATGCATATTTTCATCATTACGATAAACATTTCCTTCGTTTTTATGCACATTTACTTCATTTAGACGCATATTTTCTTTATTAGATCAACATTTCATTCTTTTTTATGCTTATTTACTTCATTTTGATGCATATTTACTTCGTTTTGATGCATATTTCTTTCGTTTCGATGCACATTTACTTCATTTTGATGCACATTTACTTAATTACGATCAACATTTTCTTCGTTTCAATGCATATTTACTTCATTTTGATGCATATTTACATCATGAAGATCAAAATTTACTACGTTTTTTTGCATATTTACTTCGTTTTCGATGCATATTTACTTCATTACGATTATCACTTCTTTCGTTTCGATGCATATTTAATTCATCTTGATGCATATTTACTTCATTACGATCAAAATTTCCTTCATTTCGATGTATATTTACTTCATTTTTATGCATATTTACTTTATTACGATCAACATTTCCTTCATTTCGATGCATATTAACTTCATTTTGATGCATAATTACTTCGTTTTTATGCATATTTCTTTCGTTTCTATGCACATTTACTTCATTTTGATGCATATTTACTTCATTAAGATCAACATTTCCTTCGTTTCCATGTATATCTACTTCATTTTGATGCATATTTACTTTATTACGATCAACATTTATTTCGTTTTGATGCATATTTACTTCATTTGTACGCATATTTACTTCATTCCGATGCGTATTTCCTTCATTTCGATGCACATTTACTTCATTCTGATGTATAATTACTACATTATGATCAATATTTCCTTCATTTCGATGCATATTTACTTCATTTTGATGCATATTTACTTCGTTTTGATGCGTATTTCCTTCGTTTCTATGCATATTTACTTCATTACGATTAACATTTCCTTCGTTTCGATTTATATCTACTTCATTTGTATGCATATTTCCTTCATTAAGATCAACATTTCCTTCGTTTCGATGCATATTTACTTCATTTTGATGCATATTTACTTTATTACGATCAACATTTCTTTCATTTTGATGCATATTTACTTTGTTCCGATGCGTATTTCCTTCATTTTGATGCACATTTACTTCATTTTGATGTATAAATACTTCATTACGATCAACATTTCCTTCATTTTGATGCGTATATACTTCAATTTGATGCATATTTCCTTCATTAAGATCAACATTTCCTTCGTTTCGATGCATATTTACTACATTTTGATAAATATTTACTTCATTAATATCAATATTTCCTTCGTTTCGATGCATATTAACTTTATTTTGATGCATATTTAATTCATTACAATCAAAATTTCCTTCGTTTAGATATATATTTACTTCATTTTGATGATATTTCTTCGTTTCGATGCATATTTCCTTTCTTTTGATGCACATTTACTTCATTTTGATGCATATTTACTTCATTACGACGAACATTTCCTTCATTTCGATGCATATTTACTTCATTTTGATGCATATTTACTTCATTGCGATCAATATGCCCTTCGTTTTGATGCATATTTGGTAAATTTTGATGCTTATTTACATCATTACGATCAAAATTTTTTCGTTTCGATGCATATTTACTTCATTTTGATGCATATTTATTTCATTAAGATCAACATTTCATTGGTTTTGATGCTTATTTACTTCATTTTGATGCATATTTTCTTCATTACAATAAACATTTCCTTCGTTTCTATGCACATTTACTTCATTTTGACGCATATTTTCTTTATTAGATCAATATTTCTTTCATTTAGATGCGTAGATATTTCATTTTAAAGCATTTTTACTTCATTTTGATGAATATTTAATTCGTTTTGATGCATATTTTCTTCATTTTTTTATGTATATTTACTTCATTACTATCAACATTTCATTCGTTTAGATGAATATTTACATCATTTTGACGCATATTTACTTCGTTTTGATGCATATTTCTTTCTTTTCGATGCACATTTACTTCATTTTGATGCACATTTACTTAATTACGATCAACATTTCCTTCGTTTCGATGCATATTTACTTCATTTTGATGCATATTTCTTCATTAAGATCAAAATTTACTACATATTTTTCCATATTTACTTAGTTTTCGATGCGTATTTACTTCATTACGATCATCATTTCTTTCGTTTCTATGCACATTTACTTCATTTTGATGCATATTTACTTCATTAAGATCATCATTTCTTTCGTTTTGATGCATATTTAATTCATTTTGATACATAATTACTTCATTGCGATCAACATTTCCTTCATTTCGATGCATATTTACTTCATTTTTATGCATATTTACTTTATTACGATCAACATTTCCTTCATTTCGATGCATATTTACTTCATTTTGATGCATATTTACTTTGTTTTAATGCGTATTTCCTTCTTTTCTATGCACATTTACTTCATTTTGATGCATATTTACTTCATTACGATCAACATTTCCTTAGTTTTGATTTATATCTACTTTATTTTGATGCATATTTCCTTCATTAAGATCAACATTTCCTTCGTTTCGATGCATATTTACTTCATTTTGATGCATATTTACTTTATTACGATCAACATTTCTTTCGTTTTGATGCATATTTACTTTGTTTCGATGCATATTTACTTCATTTCGACGAACATTTCCTTCATTTCGATGCATATTTACTTCATTTTGATGCATATTTACTTCATTGCGATCAATATGCCCTTCGTTTTGATGCATATTTGCTAAATTTTTATGCTTATTTACTTCATTACGATCAAAATTTTTTCGTTTCGATGCATATTTACTTCATTTTGATGCATATTTATTTCATTAAGATCAACATTTCATTCTTTTTTATGCTTATTTAC
The DNA here is from genome assembly GCA_023678885.1 of Pogostemon cablin. Classification (NCBI taxonomy): domain Eukaryota; kingdom Viridiplantae; phylum Streptophyta; class Magnoliopsida; order Lamiales; family Lamiaceae; genus Pogostemon; species Pogostemon cablin. Next base: position 68,271 of record JAHCLQ010000361.1, read on the forward strand.
TTCATTTTGATGATTATTTACTTCGTTCTGATGCATATTTCCTCCGTTTCTATGCACATTTACTTCATTTTGATGCATATTTTCTTCATTACGATAAACATTTCCTTCGTTTTTATGCACATTTACTTCATTTAGACGCATATTTTCTTTATTAGATCAACATTTCATTCTTTTTTATGCTTATTTACTTCATTTTGATGCATATTTACTTCGTTTTGATGCATATTTCTTTCGTTTCGATGTACATTTACTTCATTTTGATGCACATTTACTTAATTACGATCAACATTTTCTTCGTTTCAATGCATATTTACTTCATTTTGATGCATATTTACATCATGAAGATCAAAATTTACTACGTTTTTTTGCATATTTACTTCGTTTTCGATGCATATTTACTTCATTACGATTATCACTTCTTTCGTTTCGATGCATATTTAATTCATCTTGATGCATATTTACTTCATTACGATCAAAATTTCCTTCATTTCGATGTATATTTACTTCATTTTTATGCATATTTACTTTATTACGATCAACATTTCCTTCATTTCGATGCATATTAACTTCATTTTGATGCATAATTACTTCGTTTTTATGCATATTTCTTTCGTTTCTATGCACATTTACTTCATTTTGATGCATATTTACTTCATTAAGATCAACATTTCCTTCGTTTCCATGTATATCTACTTCATTTTGATGCATATTTACTTTATTACGATCAACATTTATTTCGTTTTGATGCATATTTACTTCATTTGTACGCATATTTACTTCATTCCGATGCGTATTTCTTCATTTCGATGCACATTTACTTCATTCTGATGTATAATTACTACATTATGATCAACATTTCCTTCATTTCGATGCATATTTACTTCATTTTGATGCATATTTACTTCGTTTTGATGCGTATTTCCTTCGTTTCTATGCATATTTACTTCATTACGATTAACATTTCCTTCGTTTCGATTTATATCTACTTCATTTGGATGCATATTTCCTTCATTAAGATCAACATTTCCTTTGTTTCGATGCATATTTACTTCATTTTGATGCATATTTACTTTATTACGATCAAAATTTCTTTCATTTTGATGCATATTTACTTTGTTCCGATGCGTATTTCCTTCATTTCGATGCACATTTACTTCATTTTGATTTATAATTACTTCATTACGATCAACATTCCATTCATTCTGATGCATATATACTTCATTTTGATGCGTATTTCCTTAATTAAGATCAATATTTCCTTTGTTTCGATGCATATTTACTACATTTTGATAAATATTTACTTCATTAATATCAATATTTCCTTCGTTTCGATGCATATTAACTTTATTTTGATGCATATTTAATTCATTACGATCAACATTTCCTTCATTTAGATTTATATTTACTTCATTTTGATGTATATTTACTTCGTTTCGATGCATATTTCTTTCGTTTCGATGCACAATTACTTCATTTTGATGCATATTTACTTCATTACGATAAATATTTCCTTCGTTTCTATGCACATTTACTTCATTTTGACGCAAATTTTCTTTATTAGATCGATATTTCTTTCGTTTAGATGCATACATATTTCATTTTAATGCATTTTTACTTCATTTTGATGAATAGTTAATTCATTTTGATGCACAATTACTTCATTTTTTTATCTATATTTACTTAATTACTATCAATATTTCCTTCGTTTAGATGAATATTTACTTCATTTTTGATGCATATTTACTTCGTTTTGATGCATATTTCTTTCGTCACATTTACTTCATTTTGATGCATAGTTACTTAATTGCGATCAACATTTCCTTCGTTTCGATGCATATTTACTTCATTTTGATGCATATTTACTTCATTAAGATCAAAATTTACTACATTTTTTTGCTTATTTACATAGTTTTCGATGCATATTTACTTCATTACGATCATCATTTCTTTCGTTTCTATGCACATTTACTTCATTTTGATGCATATTTACTTCATTAAGATCATCATTTCTTTCGTTTTGATGCATATTTAATTCATTTTGATGCATAATTACTTCATTGCGATCAATATTTCCTTCATTTCGATGCATATTTACTTCATTTTTATGCATATTTAATTTATTACGATCAACATTTCCTTCATTTCTTTGCATATTTACTTCATTTTGAAGCATATTTACTTCGTTTTGATGCGTATTTCCTTCGTTTCTATGCACATTTACTTCATTTTGATGCATATTTACTTCATTACGATCAACATTTCCTTCGTTTCGATTTATATCTACTTTATTTTGATGCATATTTCCTTCATTAAGATCAACATTTCCTTTGTTTCGATGCATATTTACTTCATTTTGATGCATATTTACTTTATTACGATCAACATTTCTTTCGTTTTGATGCATATTTTGTCACGCCCCGACCCCAGACAGAACGCGACAACCGCCACGTTAACCATAAATTTCGCAGAATGGGTGCACTCCACTCCACAAAGTTTATAGAAAACGTAAGGGTTGCTATCAAGTACCTGTAGAACTGAACAACTGATAACAACGGGTACAACCCGAGGACATCAACTCATAAAGTTTCAACAAAGATTTACAAAGGTACAAAATACAACGGTGTAACTTAGTTTAAAGAAAATATACATGAACGATATAACATCGCGAAAGTACAAAAAGAACATCAAGGGGGTCACCAAATATAAACTATACAATCTCGCCAATGAATCCGTCAATTTACACAAAAGACACGGATTGGATGACGATCAAACGATAGGCAAACCTCCAACCAAAACGATATCAACAGCCTGAAAAGGAAATAATGATGGGGGTGAGCAAAACCACTAGCTCAGTGAGGTGATAAGTCGGTCACCCCGACCCTTATACGAAGCATGTATTCCCACTCGCGGTTCATAACATAAAATCCAACATTTCGTCCCACAATAACTATTCTCACTCAGTGTACATATTAATGAAAATAAAAACCTTAGTGCACATTTACGAATAACACAATTAGTTCAAACAACATGTTATCACATAAAAGACGCGTGGGTTGTCAATATCCTCCTCGAACTGGGCTCTCCGTCGAGAGACAGTCCAAGCCCGTCACCGTTACTCTAAATAAAATGCACATTAATATTCTTTCTCAACACGCCAAGTGCTAAAGTTCACAATTCAATATCGACGTGAATACTTGAAATGATCAAACATATAAACATATATGACATGCATGTCCCACACCGGTGACGTTGACTGAGCCTATAATAGACTGATCCATCTAACGATCACCATCCAGAGTATCAGTATTTGGCAAATGGGCAGGTGCCCCGTTAGATCTAACTCACCCGGGTTTGCCAATCAACGGGTAACTTGGTTGTCACTCTAATTCACCCGAACCGCGACAAATTCAGGCTACTTAATCAATGTCGCTCCAACTCACCCTAACCGTGACCAATTCGGGCTAATTAACCTTGGTACCAGGCATACATATGCATGTGCATCATAAGATGAATAACGACTCAAGTTAGAGTCTTAATAGCACACAAGAATAACCAGAAATCAATTCTTAAATAATTCACAATAAATGTTATCAGATACCGAGCCGGCAAAGCTCTTCAACATAAGTTAAAATCAATATTACTCATAAAATGGCTAACACGACTCTAACCAGAGCAATCGAGCCAATCAGGCTCTTTATCACATAACACAATACCAAATAATTTTCTTATCAATTAACTAAAACTAAAATAAATGCACATTTATCGAGGGTCCACACTTCCCACAAGAGAAGGCGTTCCCGAATTATCAACTCACAAGGAAGTGATTAACTCTCTCCGGAATCTGAAGTCGGTCCCTTGCCCTTCGTCGATGGTTCTTTACCTAGAAAGGAGATGAGCAATTAAAGACAAATTAAATATAACTAACTATTAGCGGTAACATTCCTTTAATTGCTAAAAACAATCCTAATCGAGTTCGAACGAGTCGATATTAAATAAAAATGGTATATAACTCCTTAACATCAGTTCCCAATCCCACATAACCCGTTCCATACATTAACTAAACGAAACGATAGAAAATACGTTTGAATTCGACTTAAAAATTCTGAAATTTTCCAGCTAGCGGCAGTTTACGAGAAAAATCATAACTAATTGTAGAATAATCAGATTGAGGCGTTTCAAGTGGCTACGGAAAGCTAACGAGTTCTGCTACGTACAGAAATTAAGTTTTCAAAGTTTCAAGGGCAATAGCTATGTCAAAATCAGTTCGAACAGTCTGCGAATTACACACATACCAAAAAGAAAAACACCACAAAATTACAAAACCATGGAAGAAGGAAGCTTAATTCACACAACACTTACCTCAAAACAACTTAGAAACCACCTAGGATGAGGGTTGTAAGGGAGAATTTGATCAACAAGGGTTTCTCCTCTTCACTCTTTTCTTTCACCTCTTTTGTTTTTCTTCTCCCGTTCTTCTCTCTCTTTTTTTTAACTTTAGCCTTACTAATTATATATCAGGCCATTTAAGTGGGCTGAAACTTTGGGCCACAAAATAAATAAATAAATAAGTTTGGGCTTTTTAAAAAAATTATAATTGGGCTAAGATAGGGCTGGCCTTTTGGGCCATAAAATAAATAAATAGGTTTTGGGCTTTCTAAAAAAAATCTAGTTGGGCTAAGATAGGGCTGGCCTTTTGGGCCATAAAAATAAATAAATAGGTTTTAGGCTTTCTAAAATAAATCTAGTTGAGCTAAGATATTATAAAATATCCCCTCCTCTAAAAAGTTTCGTCCTCGAAACATAAACGTACCTAGAGATGAAAAGAGATTTGGATGGTGTTGATGCATGACTGACTCTGGTTCCCATGTTTCTTCTTCAATTTGATCACTTCTCCATAGAATTCTCACCATAGGAATGGATTTGTTACGAAGTATTTTCTCTCGGCGATCTACAATTTGAACAGGTTGTACTTCATACGATAGATTTTCCTTTAATAGAACTGGGGGATCTTTGAGCACGTGCGAAGGATCTGGTTCATATTTTCTAAGCATAGAGACATGGAAGACATCGTGAATCTTCGATAATTCCGATGGTAGCTCAAGTCGATACGCGAAACGACCAATCCTTTGCACGATCGTAAACGGGCCAATATACCTTGGACTCAACTTTCCTCGACGGCGGAATCGCAACACGCCCTTCCATGGAGAAACTTTCAGAAAAACTTTGTCTCCTTCATTAAAATCCAAATCGCGCCTCCTATTATCTGCATAGCTTTTCTGTTGATCTTGTGCTGCCTTATGTTTGTCTCGAATAAGTTGTATTTTTGCCTTCGCATCTTCGATAAGCTCTACTTGTTCGATTTGTCTCTCGCCAACCTCATCCCAAAAGAGTGGTGTTCGGCACTTTCGGCCATACAAAGCTTCGTACGGGGGCATTCCAATGCTTGAATGATAACTGTTGTTATAAGCGAACTCCACCAAAGTCACGTACTTATCCCAGATACCTCCCAAATTCAACACCACTGCACGTAGCATGTCTTCTAGTGTCTGTATAGTTCTCTCTGACTGTCCATCAGTCTGTGGATGAAACGAGGTGCTGAATAGTAATTTTGTACCTAGCGCTTTCTGCAGACTAGGCCAAAAACAGGAAGTGAATCTTGGATCACGGTCAGATATGATTGACACTGGTACTCCGTGCAATCTCACGATCTCATCGACATATAACTTGGTAAGTTTCTCTAAAGATTCGTTGGTATGCACTGGAAGGAAATGTGCCGATTTCGTCAGACGATCGACAATGACCCAAATTGAGTCATGACCCTTTTGGGTTCGAGGTAAACCAGAAACAAAATCCATTGTGACGTTTTCCCATTTCCACTCAGGAATAGGTAGTGGTTGAAGCATGCCGGCTGGTTTTTGGTGTTATGCTTTAATCTGTTGGCATGATAAGCACTTTGATACAAATTCAGTAGTGTCTTGTTTCATACCTGGCCACCAATAATGCTCCCGAAGTGTTCTATACATTTTGGTACTACCAGGATGCATAGCATAGGCTGAAGAATGGGCTTCCTCAAGAATAGCTCTACGAACATCATGTTCTGATGGAACACAAACACGATTTTTAAAAGTAAGAAGTCCATCATCCAGAATTTGAAATTTTGTTTCTTTTCCTTGATTTAGCTTCGCCATCTTCTGTTGTAAATAAACATCGTGTGATTGTCTTTCTCGAATTTTCTCGAACAAGGTAGGTCTAACCTCGAATTTGGCTATTAAGGCAGAATCATTAAACTTTTCACAATCGAGCGAAATGTGTAAAGATTTAAATTGCTCCAACATAGGAAGATAAAAAGATTAAATCGAAGCAAGTGAGGTAGAAGACTTTCTACTCAGAGCATCTGCAACAACGTTCGCCTTGCCAGGATGATAATCGGTGACTAAGTCATAGTCACTAATCAACTCCATCCATCGCCTTTGCCTGAGGTTGAGCTCCTTTTGTGTGGTGATATACTTTAAGCTCTTGTGATCAGTGAAAACTCGACAAGTTGCACCATACAGATAGTGCCTCCATATCTTCAATGCAAAGACGATTGCAGCCAACTCTAAATCATGTGTAGGATAATTTTCTTCGTTCTTCTTCAATTACCTTGAAGCGTAGGCAATAACCTTTCCTTCTTGCATGAGAACGCATCCTAATCCTTGTCTCGAGGCGTCGCTATAAATGGTAAATTCTCCAATCGCTGGGTCTGGCAAAGCAATAATAGGAGCTGAAACGAGTCGTCTTTTCAATTCTTGAAATGGTTCCTCGCATTCTTCACTCCATTCAAATTTTACCCCTTTCCGAGTCAATTTAGTCAAAGATGAAGCCAATAACGAAAAGTCTTTGACAAACCGTCGATAATATCCAGCTAATCCCAAAAAACTACGAATCTCTGTCACGTTCTTTGGACGCTCCAAATCTAGTATAGCTTGAATCTTCACTGGATCGACGTAGATTCCTTCTTTAAAAATTTGATGACCCAAAAAGCTTACCTCACGAAGCCAAAATTCGCACTTCGAGAATTTAGCATAAAGCTGATTTTCTCTGAGAAGTTCAGAGCAATTCTTAGATGATGAGAATGCTCGTTGTCCGATTTAGAATAAATAAGAATGTCATCAATGAAGATGATGACAAACTTATCTAAGTACGGCCGAAAGACCCGATTCATAAGATCCATAAAAGCTGCAGGAGCATTTGTGAGTCCAAAAGGCATAACACAGAATTCAAAATGACCGTATCTGGTTCGAAAAACAGACTTAGGGATATCAGATTCCCTAATCTTGAGTTGGTGATAACCGGATCGCAAATCAATTTTTGAGAACACAGTTGCTCCTTGCAATTGATCAAACAGATCATCGATTCTTGGAAGAGGATATTTGTTCTTGATTGTCACCTTGTTCAATTGACGATAGTCGACACATAGGCGAAGTGATTCATCTTTCTTCTTGACAAAATGAACTGGAGCACCCCATGGAGATGTGCTAGGTCGTATGAACCCCTTCTCCAATAATTCCCCAAGTTGTGTCTGGAGTTCCTTAAGCTCAGCAGGCGACATTCGATATGGAGTAATCGATATAGGTGTGATTCCAGGAAGTACGTCAATGGAAAAATCAATCTCTCGATTTGGAGGTTGTCCTGGTAAGTCTTCGGGAAAGACATCAGAAAATTCATTCACGATCGGGATGTCATCTAGTTTAGTTTCAGAAAGAGAAGTATCGATGACAAATGCCAAGAATGCCTCACAACCCTTACGCATTAATTTATGCGCAGTCAACATTGAAATAAAAAAGAGGGATCTCGTTTGAAGTTTACCTTCAAAAACGAGTTCTGAGAATCCTGGTCTACGAAAAATAACAAGCTTCTCGTGGCAATCGAGAATTGCATGATGAGAAGAAAGCCAATCCATGCCAAGAATAACATCAAGATCAATCAAAGGCAATGATATCAATTCAGCCTCTAAAATGACATCTTTGATCTTCAATGGACAACCAAGGAATACCGAATCACGAATTAGACGCTCTCCAAGAGGGGTATGAACGATGATTCCAGATGACAAATGAGAGATAGGAT
>JAHCLQ010000362.1:0-186796 GCA_023678885.1 Pogostemon cablin
TCGAAACGAAAGAAATGATGATCGTAATGAAGTAAATATGCATCGAAAATGAAGTAAATATGCAAAAGAACGTAGCAAATTTTGATCTTAATGAAGTAAATATGCATCAACACGAAGTAAATATGCATCGAAATGAAGGAAATGTTGATCGTAATTAAGTAAATATGCATCAAAATGAAGTAAATGTGCATAGAAACGAAGGAAATACGCATCAAAACGAAGTAAATATGCATCAAAATGAAGTTAATATGCATCGAAATGAAGGAAATGTTGATCGTAATAAAGTAAATATGCATAAAAATGAAGTAAATATGTATCGAAATGAAGGAAATGTTGATCGTAATGAAGTAAATATGCATCAAGATGAATTAAATATGCATCGAAACGAAAGAAGTGATGATCGTAATGAAGTAAATATGCATCGAAAACGAAGTAAATATGCAAAAAAAGGTAGTAAATTTTGATCTTAATGAAGTAAATATGCATCAAAATGAATTAAATATGCGTTGAAACGAAGGAAATGTTGATCGTAATAAAGTAAATGTGCATCAAAATGAAGTAAATGTGCATCGAAACGAAAGAAATATTCATCTAAACGAAGTAAATATGCATCAAAATGAAGTAAATATTCATCTAAACAAATGAAATGTTGATAGTAATGAAGTAAATATACATAAAAAAATGAAGTAAATGTGCATCAAAACGAATTAAATATTCATCGAAATGAAGTAAAAATGCTTTAAAACGAAATATGTATGCATCTAAATGAAAGAAATATTGATCTAATAAAGAAAATATGCGTCTAAATGAAGTAAATGTGCATAGAAACGAAGGAAATGTTTATCGTAATGAAGAAAATATGCATCAAAATGAAGTAATGTGCATAGAAACGAAGGAAATATGCATCAGAAAGAAGTAAATATGCATCAAAATGAAGTAAATAAGTATCAAAATGAATGAAATATTGATCTTAATGAAATAAATATGCATTAAAATGAAGAAAATATGCATCGAAACGAAAAAATTTTGATCGTAATAAAGTAAATAAGCATCAAAATTTAGCAAATATGCATCAAAACGAAGGACATATTGATCTCAATGAAGTAAATATGCATCAAAATATGCATCAAAATAAAGTTAATATGTATCGAAACGAAGGAAATATTGATATTAATGAAGTAAATATTTATCAAAATGTAGTAAATATGCATCGAAACGAAGGAAATGTTGATCTTAATGAAGGAAATACGCATGAAAATGAAGTATATATGCATCAAAATGAAGGAAATGTTGATCGTAATGAAGTAAATATGCATCAAAACGAAGTAAATATGCATCAAAACGAAGTAAATATGCATCAAAATGAAGTAAATATTCATCTAAACGAAGGAAATGTATGCATCTAAACGAAAGAAATATTGATCTAATAAAGAAAATATGCGTCAAAATGAAGTAAATATGTTTCGAAACGAATGAAATGTTTATCGTAATGAAGAAAATATGCAACAAAATGAAGTAAATGTGCATAGAAACGAAGGAAATATGCATCAGAATGAAGTAAATACGCATCAAAATGAATTAAATATGCATCGAAACGAAGGAAATGTTGATCGTAATGTAGTAAATATACATCAAAATGAAGTAAATGTGCATCGAAATGAAGGAAATACGCATCGGAACGAAGTAAATATGCATCAAAATGAAGTAAATATGCATCAAAACGAAATAAATGTTGATCGTAATAAAGTAAATATGCATCAAAATGAAGTAAATGTGCGTAGAAACGAAGGAAATACGCATCAAAACGAAGTAAATATACATCAAAATTAAGTAAATATGCATCGAAATGAAGGAAATATTGATTGTAATAAAGTAAATATGCATCGAAATTAAGAAAATGTTGATCGTAATGAAGTAAATATGCATCAAAATGAATTAAATATGCATCGAAATGAAAGAAATGATGATCGTAATGAAGTAAATATGCATCGAAAATGAAGTAAATATGCAAAAGAACGTAGCAAATTTTGATCTTAATGAAGTAAATATGCATCAACACGAAGTAAATATGCATCGAAATGAAGGAAATGTTGATCGTAATTAAGTAAATATGCATCAAAATGAAGTAAATGTGCATAGAAACGAAGGAAATACGCATCAAAACGAAGTAAATATGCATCAAAATGAAGTTAATATGCATCGAAATGAAGGAAATGTTGATCGTAATAAAGTAAATATTCATAAAAATGAAGTAAATATGTATCGAAATGAAGGAAATGTTGATCGTAATGAAGTAAATATGCATCAAGATGAATTAAATATGCATCGAAACGAAAGAAGTGATGATCGTAATGAAGTAAATATGCATCGAAAACGAAGTAAATATGCAAAAAAACGTAGTAAATTTTGATCTTAATGAAGTAAATATGCATCAAAATGAATTAAATATGCATTGAAACGAAGGAAATGTTGATCGTAATAAAGTAAATGTGCATCAAAATGAAGTAAATGTGCATCGAAACGAAAGAAATATTCATCTAAACGAAGTAAATATGCATCAAAATGAAGTAAATATTCATCTAAACGAATGAAATGTTGATAGTAATGAGGTAAATATACATAAAAAAATGAAGTAAATGTGCATCAAAACGAATTAAATATTCATCGAAATGAAGTAAAAATGCTTTAAAACGAAATATGTATGCATCTAAATGAAAGAAATATTGATCTAATAAAGAAAATATGCGTCTAAATGAAGTAAATGTGCATAGAAACGAAGGAAATGTTTATCGTAATGAAGAAAATATGCATCAAAATGAAGTAAATGTGCATAGAAACGAAGGAAATATGCATCAGAAAGAAGTAAATATGCATCAAAATGAAGTAAATAAGTATCAAAATGAATGAAATATTGATCTTAATGAAATAAATATGCATTAAAATGAAGAAAATATGCATCGAAACGAAAAAATTTTGATCGTAATGAAGTAAATAAGCATCAAAATTTAGCAAATATGCATCAAAACGAAGGACATATTGATCTCAATGAAGTAAATATGCATCAAAATAAAGTTAATATGTATTGAAACGAAGGAAATATTGATATTAATGAAGTAAATATTTATCAAAATGTAGTAAATATGCATCGAAACGAAGGAAATGTTGATCTTAATGAAGGAAATACGCATGAAAATGAAGTATATATGCATCAAAATGAAGGAAATGTTGATCGTAATGAAGTAAATATGCATCAAAACGAAGTAAATATGCATCGAAATGAAGGAAATGTTGATCATAATTAAGTAAATATGCATCAAAATGAAGTAAATGCGAATCGAAACGAAAGAAATACGCATCAAAATGAAGTAAATATGCATCAAAATGAAGGAAATGTTGATCGTAATGAAGTAATGTGCATCGAAATGAAGGAAATACGCATCGGAACGAAGTAAATATGCATCAAAATGAAGTAAATGTGCATCGAAACGAAAGGAATATGCATCAAAACGAAGTAAATATGCATCAAGATGAAGTAAATATTCATCTAAACGAATGAATTTTGATAGTAATGAGGTAAATATACATAAAAATGAAATAAATGTGCATAAAAACGAATTAAATATTCATCAAAATGTAGTAAAAATGCATTAAAATGAAATATGTATGCATCTAAATGAAAGAAATATTGATCTAATAAAGAAAATATGCGTCAAAATGAAGTAAATGTGCATCGAAACGAAGGAAATATGCATCAGAACGAAGTAAATATGCATCAAAATGAAGTAAATAAGCATCAAAATTTAGCAAATATGCATCAAAACGAAGGACATATTGACAGAAATGAAGTAAATATGCATCAAAATGAAGTAAATATGCATCGAAATGAAGGAAATGTTCATCGTAATAAAGTAAATATGCATCAAAATGAAGTAAATGTGCATCAAAACAAAGGAAATATGCATCGAAACGAAGTAAATATTCATCAAAATGAAGTAAATAAAAATCTAAACGAAGGAAATGTTTATCGTAATAAATTAAATATGCATCAAAATAAAGTTAATATGCATCGAAACGAAGAAAATATTGATATTAATGAAGTAAATATTTATCAAAATGTAGTAAATATGCATCGAAACGAAGGAAATGTTGAGCTTAATGAAGGAAATACGCATCAAAATGAAGTATATATGCATCAAAATGAAGGAAATATTGATCGTAAAGTAGTAATTATACATCAAAATGAAGTAAATGTGCATCGAAATGAAGGAAATACGCATCAGAACGAAGTAAATATGTATCAAAATGAAGTAAATGTGCATCGAAACGAAAGAAATATGCATCGAAACAAAGTAAATATGCATCAAGATGAACTAAATATTCATCTAAACGAATGAAATGTTGATAGTAATGAGGTAAATATACATAAAAATGAAATAAATGTGCATCAAAACGAATTAAATATTCATCGAAATGAAGTAAAAATGCATTAAAATGAAATATGTATGCATATAAATGAAAGAAATATTGATCTAATAAAGAAAATATGCGTCAAAATGAAGTAAATATGCATCGAAACGAACGAAATGTTTATCGTAATGAAGAAAATATGCATCAAAAAGAAGTAAATGTGCATAGAAACGAAGGAAATATGCATCAGAACGAAGGAAATATTGATTGTAATAAAGTAAATATGCATCGAAATGAAGAAAATGTTGATCGTAATGAAGTAAATATGCATCCAAATGAATTAAATATGCTCGAAACGAAAGAAATGATGATCGTAATGAAGTAAATATGCATCGAAAATGAAATAAATATGCAAAAGAACGTAGCAAATTTTGATCTTAATAAAGTAAATATGCATCAAAACGAAGTAAATATGCATCGAAATGAAGGAAATGTTGATCGTAATTAAGTAAATATGCATCAAAATGAAGTAAATGTGCATAGAAACGAAGGAAATACGCATCAAAACGAAGTAAATATGCATCAAAATGAAGTTAATATGCATCGAAATGAAGGAAATGTTGATCGTAATAAAGTAAATATGCATAAAAATGAAGTAAATATGTATCGAAATGAAGGAAATGTTGATCGTAATGAAGTAAATATGCATCAAGATGAATTAAATATGCATCGAAACGAAAGAAGTGATGATCGTAATGAAGTAAATATGCATCGAAAACGAAGTAAATATGCAAAAAAAGGTAGTAAATTTTGATCTTAATGAAGTAAATATGCATCAAAATGAATTAAATATGCGTTGAAACGAAGGAAATGTTGATCGTAATAAAGTAAATGTGCATCAAAATGAAGTAAATGTGCATCGAAACGAAAGAAATATTCATCTAAACGAAGTAAATATGCATCAAAATGAAGTAAATATTCATCTAAACGAATGAAATGTTGATAGTAATGAAGTAAATATACATAAAAAAATGAAGTAAATGTGCATCAAAACGAATTAAATATTCATCGAAATGAAGTAAAAATGCTTTAAAACGAAATATGTATGCATCTAAATGAAAGAAATATTGATCTAATAAAGAAAATATGCGTCTAAATGAAGTAAATGTGCATAGAAACGAAGGAAATGTTTATCGTAATGAAGAAAATATGCATCAAAATGAAGTAAATGTGCATAGAAACGAAGGAAATATGCATCAGAAAGAAGTAAATATGCATCAAAATGAAGTAAATAAGTATCAAAATGAATGAAATATTGATCTTAATGAAATAAATATGCATTAAAATGAAGAAAATATGCATCGAAACGAAAAAATTTTGATCGTAATGAAGTAAATAAGCATCAAAATTTAGCAAATATGCATCAAAACGAAGGACATATTGATCTCAATGAAGTAAATATGCATCAAAATATGCATCAAAATAAAGTTAATATGTATCGAAACGAAGGAAATATTGATATTAATGAAGTAAATATTTATCAAAATGTAGTAAATATGCATCGAAACGAAGGAAATGTTGATCTTAATGAAGGAAATACGCATGAAAATGAAGTATATATGCATCAAAATGAAGGAAATGTTGATCGTAATGAAGTAAATATGCATCAAAACGAAGTAAATATGCATCAAAACGAAGTAAATATGCATCAAAATGAAGTAAATATTCATCTAAACGAAGGAAATGTATGCATCTAAACGAAAGAAATATTGATCTAATAAAGAAAATATGCGTCAAAATGAAGTAAATATGTTTCGAAACGAATGAAATGTTTATCGTAATGAAGAAAATATGCAACAAAATGAAGTAAATGTGCATAGAAACGAAGGAAATATGCATCAGAATGAAGTAAATACGCATCAAAATGAATTAAATATGCATCGAAACGAAGGAAATGTTGATCGTAATGTAGTAAATATACATCAAAATGAAGTAAATGTGCATCGAAATGAAGGAAATACGCATCGGAACGAAGTAAATATGCATCAAAATGAAGTAAATATGCATCAAAACGAAATAAATGTTGATCGTAATAAAGTAAATATGCATCAAAATGAAGTAAATGTGCGTAGAAACGAAGGAAATACGCATCAAAACGAAGTAAATATACATCAAAATTAAGTAAATATGCATCGAAATGAAGGAAATATTGATTGTAATAAAGTAAATATGCATCGAAATTAAGAAAATGTTGATCGTAATGAAGTAAATATGCATCAAAATGAATTAAATATGCATCGAAATGAAAGAAATGATGATCGTAATGAAGTAAATATGCATCGAAAATGAAGTAAATATGCAAAAGAACGTAGCAAATTTTGATCTTAATGAAGTAAATATGCATCAACACGAAGTAAATATGCATCGAAATGAAGGAAATGTTGATCGTAATTAAGTAAATATGCATCAAAATGAAGTAAATGTGCATAGAAACGAAGGAAATACGCATCAAAACGAAGTAAATATGCATCAAAATGAAGTTAATATGCATCGAAATGAAGGAAATGTTGATCGTAATAAAGTAAATATTCATAAAAATGAAGTAAATATGTATCGAAATGAAGGAAATGTTGATCGTAATGAAGTAAATATGCATCAAGATGAATTAAATATGCATCGAAACGAAAGAAGTGATGATCGTAATGAAGTAAATATGCATCGAAAACGAAGTAAATATGCAAAAAAACGTAGTAAATTTTGATCTTAATGAAGTAAATATGCATCAAAATGAATTAAATATGCATTGAAACGAAGGAAATGTTGATCGTAATAAAGTAAATGTGCATCAAAATGAAGTAAATGTGCATCGAAACGAAAGAAATATTCATCTAAACGAAGTAAATATGCATCAAAATGAAGTAAATATTCATCTAAACGAATGAAATGTTGATAGTAATGAGGTAAATATACATAAAAAAATGAAGTAAATGTGCATCAAAACGAATTAAATATTCATCGAAATGAAGTAAAAATGCTTTAAAACGAAATATGTATGCATCTAAATGAAAGAAATATTGATCTAATAAAGAAAATATGCGTCTAAATGAAGTAAATGTGCATAGAAACGAAGGAAATGTTTATCGTAATGAAGAAAATATGCATCAAAATGAAGTAAATGTGCATAGAAACGAAGGAAATATGCATCAGAAAGAAGTAAATATGCATCAAAATGAAGTAAATAAGTATCAAAATGAATGAAATATTGATCTTAATGAAATAAATATGCATTAAAATGAAGAAAATATGCATCGAAACGAAAAAATTTTGATCGTAATGAAGTAAATAAGCATCAAAATTTAGCAAATATGCATCAAAACGAAGGACATATTGATCTCAATGAAGTAAATATGCATCAAAATAAAGTTAATATGTATTGAAACGAAGGAAATATTGATATTAATGAAGTAAATATTTATCAAAATGTAGTAAATATGCATCGAAACGAAGGAAATGTTGATCTTAATGAAGGAAATACGCATGAAAATGAAGTATATATGCATCAAAATGAAGGAAATGTTGATCGTAATGAAGTAAATATGCATCAAAACGAAGTAAATATGCATCGAAATGAAGGAAATGTTGATCATAATTAAGTAAATATGCATCAAAATGAAGTAAATGCGAATCGAAACGAAAGAAATACGCATCAAAATGAAGTAAATATGCATCAAAATGAAGGAAATGTTGATCGTAATGAAGTAATGTGCATCGAAATGAAGGAAATACGCATCGGAACGAAGTAAATATGCATCAAAATGAAGTAAATGTGCATCGAAACGAAAGGAATATGCATCAAAACGAAGTAAATATGCATCAAGATGAAGTAAATATTCATCTAAACGAATGAATTTTGATAGTAATGAGGTAAATATACATAAAAATGAAATAAATGTGCATAAAAACGAATTAAATATTCATCAAAATGTAGTAAAAATGCATTAAAATGAAATATGTATGCATCTAAATGAAAGAAATATTGATCTAATAAAGAAAATATGCGTCAAAATGAAGTAAATGTGCATCGAAACGAAGGAAATATGCATCAGAACGAAGTAAATATGCATCAAAATGAAGTAAATAAGCATCAAAATTTAGCAAATATGCATCAAAACGAAGGACATATTGACAGAAATGAAGTAAATATGCATCAAAATGAAGTAAATATGCATCGAAATGAAGGAAATGTTCATCGTAATAAAGTAAATATGCATCAAAATGAAGTAAATGTGCATCAAAACAAAGGAAATATGCATCGAAACGAAGTAAATATTCATCAAAATGAAGTAAATAAAAATCTAAACGAAGGAAATGTTTATCGTAATAAATTAAATATGCATCAAAATAAAGTTAATATGCATCGAAACGAAGAAAATATTGATATTAATGAAGTAAATATTTATCAAAATGTAGTAAATATGCATCGAAACGAAGGAAATGTTGATCTTAATGAAGGAAATACGCATCAAAATGAAGTATATATGCATCAAAATGAAGGAAATATTGATCGTAAAGTAGTAATTATACATCAAAATGAAGTAAATGTGCATCGAAATGAAGGAAATACGCATCAGAACGAAGTAAATATGTATCAAAATGAAGTAAATGTGCATCGAAACGAAAGAAATATGCATCGAAACAAAGTAAATATGCATCAAGATGAACTAAATATTCATCTAAACGAATGAAATGTTGATAGTAATGAGGTAAATATACATAAAAATGAAATAAATGTGCATCAAAACGAATTAAATATTCATCGAAATGAAGTAAAAATGCATTAAAATGAAATATGTATGCATATAAATGAAAGAAATATTGATCTAATAAAGAAAATATGCGTCAAAATGAAGTAAATATGCATCGAAACGAACGAAATGTTTATCGTAATGAAGAAAATATGCATCAAAAAGAAGTAAATGTGCATAGAAACGAAGGAAATATGCATCAGAACGAAGGAAATATTGATTGTAATAAAGTAAATATGCATCGAAATGAAGAAAATGTTGATCGTAATGAAGTAAATATGCATCCAAATGAATTAAATATGCTCGAAACGAAAGAAATGATGATCGTAATGAAGTAAATATGCATCGAAAATGAAGTAAATATGCAAAAGAACGTAGCAAATTTTGATCTTAATAAAGTAAATATGCATCAAAACGAAGTAAATATGCATCGAAATGAAGGAAATGTTGATCGTAATTAAGTAAATATGCATCAAAATGAAGTAAATGTGCATCGAAACGAAAGAAATACACATCAAAATGAAGTAAATATGCATCAAAATAAAGGAAATGTTGATCGTAATGAAGTAATTATACATCAAAATGAAGTAAATGTGCATCGAAATGAAGGAAATACGCATCGGAACGAAGTAAATATGCATCAAAATGAAGTAAATGTGCATCGAAATGAAAGAAATATGCATCAAAACGAACTAAATATGCATCAAGATGAAGTAAATATTCATCTAAACGAATGAATTTTGATAGTAACGAGGTAATTATACATAAAAAATGAAATAAATGTGCATAAAAATGAATTAAATATTCATCGAAATAAAGTAAAAATGCATTAAAATGAAATATGTATGCATCTAAATGAAAGAAATATTGATCTAATAAAGAAAATATGCATCAAAATGAAGTAAATGTGCATCGAATCGAAGGAAATGTTTATCGTAATGAAGAAAATATGCATCAAAATGAAGTAAATGTGCATAGAAACGAAGGAAATATGCATCAGAACGAAGTAAATATGCATCAAAATGAAGTAAATAAGCATTAAAACGTAAGAAATGTTGATCGTAATGAAATAAATATGCATCAAAATGAAGTAAATATGCATAAAAAATTTGATCGTAATGAAGTAAATAAGCTTCAAAATTTCGCAAATATGCATCAAAACGAAGGACATATTGATCGCAATGAAGTAATATGCATCAAAATGAAGTAAATATGCATCAAAATGAAGGAAATGTTCATCGTAATAAAGTAAATATGCATCAAAATGAAGTAAATGTGCATCAAAACAATGGAAATATGCATCGAAACGAAGTAAATATGCATCAAAATGAAGTAAATATAAATCTAAACGAAGGAAATGTTGATCGTAATAAATTAAATATGCATCAAAATAAAGTTAATATGCATCGAAACGAAGAAAATATTGATATTAATGAAGTAAATATTTATCAAAATGTAGTAAATATGCATCGAAACGAAGGAAATGTTGATCTTAATGAAGGAAATACGCATCAAAATGAAGTATATATGCATCAAAATGAAGGAAATATTGATCGTAAAGTAGTAATTATACATCAAAATGAAGTAAATGTGCATCGAAATGAAGGAAATACGCATCAGAACGAAGTAAATATGCATCAAAATGAAGTAAATGTGCATCGAAACGAAAGAAATATGCATCGAAACAAAGTAAATATGCATCAAGATGAACTAAATATTCATCTAAACGAATGAAATGTTGATAGTAATGAGGTAAATATACATAAAAATGAAATAAATGTGCATCAAAACGAATTAAATATTCATCGAAATGAAGTAAAAATGCATTAAAATGAAATATGTATGCATATAAATGAAAGAAATATTGATCTAATAAAGAAAATATGCGTCAAAATGAAGTAAATATGAATCGAAACGAAAGAAATGTTTATCGTAATGAAGAAAATATGCATCAAAATGAAGTAAATGTGCATAGAAACGAAGGAAATATGCATCAGAACGAAGTAAATATGCAACAAAATGAAGTAAATAAGCATCAAAACGTAAGAAATGTTGATCGTAATGAAATAAATATGCATCAAAATGAAGTAACTATGCATCGAAACGAAAAAATTTGATCGTAATGAAGTAAATAAGCATCAAAATTTAGCAAATATGCATCAAAACGAAGGACATATTGATCGCAATGAAGTAAATATGCATCAAAATGAAGTAAATATGCATCGAAATGAAAGAAATGTTCATCGTAATAAAGTAAATATGCATCAAAATGAAGTAAATGTGCATCAAAACGAAGGAAATATGCATCTAAACGAAGTAAATATGCATCAAAATGAAGTAAATATAAATCTAAACGAAGGAAATGTTGATCGTAATGAATTAAATATGCATCAAAATAAAGTTAATATGCATCGAAACGAAGGAAATATTGATATTAACGAAGTAAATATTTATCAAAATGTAGTAAATATGCATCGAAACAAAGGAAATGTTGATCTTAATGAAGGAAATACGCATCAAAATAAAGTATATATGCATCAAAATGAAGGAAATATTGATCGTAATGAAGTAATTATACATCAAAATGAAGTAAATGTGCATCGAAATGAAGGAAATACGCATCAGAACGAAGTAAATATGCATCAAAATGAAGTAAATGTGCATCGAAACGAAAGAAATATGCATCGAAACAAAGTAAATATGCATCAAGATGAACTAAATATTCATCTAAACGAATGAAATGTTGATAGTAATGAGGTAAATATACATAAAAATGAAATAAATGTGCTTCAAAACGAATTAAATATTCATCGAAATGAAGTAAAAATGCATTAAAATGAAATATGTATGCATATAAATGAAAGAAATATTGATCTAATAAAGAAAATATGCGTCAAAATGAAGTAAATATGCATCGAAATGAACGAAATTTTTATCGTAATGAAGAAAATATGCATCAAAATGAAGTAAATGTGCATAGAAACGAAGGAAATATGCATCAGAACGAAGGAAATATTGATTGTAATAAAGTAAATATGCATCGAAATGAAGAAAATGTTGATCGTAATGAAGTAAATATGCATCCAAATGAATTAAATATGCTCGAAACGAAAGAAATGATGATCGTAATGAAGTAAATATGCATCGAAAATGAAGTAAATATGCAAAAGAACGTAGCAAATTTTGATCTTAATAAAGTAAATACGCATCAAAACGAAGTAAATATGCATCGAAATAAAGGAAATGTTGATCGTAATTAAGTAAATATGCATCAAAATGAAGTAAATGTGCATCGAAATGAAAGAAATACACATCAAAATGAAGTAAATATGCATCAAAATAAAGGAAATGTTGATCGTAATGAAGTAATTATACATCAAAATGAAGTAAATGTGCATCGAAATGAAGGAAATACGCATCGGAACGAAGTAAATATGCATCAAAATGAAGTAAATGTGCATCGAAATGAAAGAAATATGCATCAAAACGAACTAAATATGCATCTAGATGAAGTAAATATTCATCTAAACGAATGAATTTTGATAGTAACGAGGTAATTATACATAAAAAATGAAATAAATGTGCATCAAAATGAATTAAATATTCATCGAAATAAAGTAAAAATGCATTAAAATGAAATATGTATGCATCTAAATGAAAGAAATATTGATCTAATAAAGAAAATATGCATCAAAATGAAGTAAATGTGCATCGAATCAAAGGAAATGTTTATCGTAATGAAGAAAATATGCATCAAAATGAAGTAAATGTGCATAAAAACGAAGGAAATATGCATCAGAACGAAGTAAATATGCATCAAAATGAAGTAAATAAGCATCAAAACGTAAGAAATTTTTATCGTAATGAAATAAATATGCATCAAAATGAAGTAAATATGCATCGAAACGAAAAAATTTGATGGTAATGAAGTAAATAAGCATCAAAATTTAGCAAATATGCATCAAAACGAAGGACATATTGATCGCAATGAAGTAAATATGCATCAAAATGAAGTAAATATGCATCGAAATGAAGGAAATGTTCATCGTAATAAAGTAAATATGCATCAAAATGAAGTAAATGTGCATCAAAACAAAGGAAATATGCATCGAAACGAAGTAAATAAGCATCAAAATGAAGTAAATATAAATCTAAACGAAGGAAATGTTGATCGTAATAAATTAAATATGCATCAAAATAAAGTTAATATGCATCGAAACGAAGGAAATATTGATATTAATGAAGTAAATATTTATCAAAATGTAGTAAATATGCATCGAAACGAAGGAAATGTTGATCTTAATGAAGGAAATACGCATCAAAATAAAGTATATATGCATCAAAATGAAGGAAATATTGATCGTAATGAAGTAATTATACATCAAAATGAAGTAAATGTGCATCGAAATGAAGGAAATACGCATCAGAACGAAGTAAATATGCATCAAAATGAAGTAAATGTGCATCGAAACGAAAGAAATATACATCAAAACAAAGTAAATATGCATCAAGATGAAATAAATATTCATCTAAACGAATGAAATGTTGATAGTAATGAGGTAAATATACATAAAAATGAAATAAATGTGCATCAAAACTAATTAAATATTCATTGAAATGAAGTAAAAATGCATTAAAATGAAATATGTATGCATCTAAATGAAAGAAATATTGATCTAATAAAGAAAATATGCGTCAAAATGAAGTAAATATGCATCGAAACGAAGGAAATGTTTATCGTAATGAAGAAAATATGCATCAAAATGAAGTAAATGTGCATAGAAACGAAGGAAATATGCATCAGAACGAAGTAAATATGCATCAAAATGAAGTAAAAAAGCATCAAAACGTAAGAAATGTTGATCGTAATGAAATAAATATGCATCAAAATGAAGTAACTATGCATCGAAACGAAAAAATTTGATCGTAATAAAGTAAATAAGCATCAAAATTTAGCAAATATGCATCAAAACGAAGGACATATTGATTGCAATGAAGTAAATATCCATCAAAATGAAGTAAATATGCATCGAAATGAAAGAAATGTTCATCGTAATAAAGTAAATATGCATCAAAATGAAGTAAATGTGCATCAAAACGAAGGAAATATGCATCTAAACGAAGTAAATATGCATAAAAATGAATTAAATATAAATCTAAACGAAGGAAATGTTGATCGTAATGAATTAAATATGCATCAAAATAAAGTTAATATGTATCGAAACGAAGGAAATATTGATATTAATGAAGTAAATATTTATCAAAATGTAGTAAATATGCATCGAAACGAAGGAAATGTTGATCTTGATGAAGGAAATACGCATCAAAATGAAGTATATATGCATCAAAATGAAGGAAATATTGATCGTAATGAAGTAATTATACATCAAAATGAAGTAAATGTGCATCGAAATGAAGGAAATACGCATCAGAACGAAGTAAATATGCATCAAAATGAAGTAAATGTGCATCGAAACGAAAGAAATATGCATCGAAACAAAGTAAATATGCATCAAGATGAAATAAATATTCATCTAAACGAATGAAATGTTGATAGTAATGAGGTAAATATACATAAAAATGAAATAAATGTGCATCAAAACTAATTAAATATTCATTGAAATGAAGTAAAAATGCACTAAAATGAAATATGCATGCATCTAAATGAAAGAAATATTGATCTAATAAAGAAAATATGCGTCAAAATGAAGTAAATATGCATCGAAACGAACGAAATGTTTATCGTAATGAAGAAAATATGCATCAAAATGAAGTAAATGTGCATAGAAACGAAGGAAATAAGCATCAGAACGAAGTAAATATGCATCAAAATGAAGTAAATAAGCATCAAAACGTAAGAAATGTTGATCGTAATGAAATAAATATGCATCAAAATGAAGTAACTATGCATCGAAACGAAAAAATTTGATCGTAATAAAGTAAATAAGCATCAAAATTTAGCAAATATGCATCAAAACGAAGGACATATTGATTGCAATGAAGTAAATATCCATCAAAATGAAGTAAATATGCATCG
Organism: Pogostemon cablin; assembly: GCA_023678885.1. Classification (NCBI taxonomy): domain Eukaryota; kingdom Viridiplantae; phylum Streptophyta; class Magnoliopsida; order Lamiales; family Lamiaceae; genus Pogostemon; species Pogostemon cablin. The sequence goes on from JAHCLQ010000362.1 coordinate 15,250, forward strand.
AAATGAAAGAAATGTTCATCGTAATAAAGTAAATATGCATCAAAATGAAGTAAATGTGCATCAAAACGAAGGAAATATGCATCTAAACGAAGTAAATATGCATAAAAATGAATTAAATATAAATTTAAACGAAGGAAATGTTGATCGTAATGAATTAAATATGCATCAAAATAAAGTTAATATGCATCGAAACGAAGGAATTATTGATATTAATGAAGTAAATATTTATCAAAATGTAGTAAATATGCATCGAAACGAAGGAAATGTTGATCTTGATGAAGGAAATACGCATCAAAATGAAGTATATATGCATCAAAATGAAGGAAATATAGATCGTAATGAAGTAATTATACATCAAAATGAAGTAAATGTGCATCGAAATGAAGGAAATACGCATCAGAACGAAGTAAATATGCATCAAAATGAAGTAAATGTGCATCGAAACGAAAGAAATATGCATCGAAACAAAGTAAATATGCATCAAGATGAAATAAATATTCATCTAAACGAATGAAATGTTGATAGTAATGAGGTAAATATACATAAAAATGAAATAAATGTGCATCAAAACTAATTAAATATTCATTGAAATGAAGTAAAAATGCATTAAAATGAAATATGTATGCATCTAAATGAAAGAAATATTGATCTAATAAAGAAAATATGCGTCAAAATGAAGTAAATATGCATCGAAACGAAGGAAATGTTTATCGTAATGAAGAAAATATGCATCAAAATGAAGTAAATGTGCATAGAAACGAAGGAAATATGCATCAGAACGAAGTAAATATGCATCAAAATGAAGTAAATAAGCATCAAAACGTAAGAAATGTTGATCGTAATGAAATAAATATGCATCAAAATGAAGTAAATATGCATCGAAACGAAAAAATTTGATCGTAATGAAGTAAATAAGCATCAAAATTTAGCAAATATGCATCAAAACGAAGGACATATTGATTGCAATGAAGTAAATATCCATCAAAATGAAGTGAATATGCATCGAAATGAAAGAAATGTTTATCGTAATAAAGTAAATATGCATCAAAATGAAGTAAATGAGCATCAAAACGAAGGAAATATGCATCTAAACGAAGTAAATATGCATAAAAATGAATTAAATATAAATCTAAACGAAGGAAATGTTGATCGTAATGAATTAAATATGCATCAAAATAAAGTTAATATGCATCGAAACGAAGGAAATATTGATATTAATGAAGTAAATATTTATCAAAATGTAGTAAATATGCATCGAAACGAAAGAAATGTTGATCTTGATGAAGGAAATACGCATCAAAATGAAGTATATATGCATCAAAATGAAGGAAATATTGATCGTAATGAAGTAATTATACATCAAAATGAAGTAAATGTGCATCGAAATGAAGGAAATACGCATCAGAACGAAGTAAATATGCATCAAAATGAAGTAAATGTGCATCGAAACGAAAGAAATATGCATCGAAACAAAGTAAATATGCATCAAGATGAAATAAATATTCATCTAAACAAATGAAATGTTGATAGTAATGAGGTAAATATACATAAAAATGAAATAAATGTGCATCAAAACTAATTAAATATTCACTGAAATGAAGTAAAAATGCACTAAAATGAAATATGCATGCATCTAAATGAAAGAAATATTGATCTAATTAAGAAAATATGCGTCAAAATGAAGTAAATATGCATCGAAACGAACGAAATGTTTATCGTAATGAAGAAAATATGCATCAAAATGAAGTAAATGTGCATAGAAACGAAGGAAATATGCATCAGAACGAAGTAAATATGCATCAAAATGAAGTAAATAAGCATCAAAACGTAAGAAATGTTGATCGTAAAATAAATATGCATCAAAATGAAGTAACTATGCATCGAAACGAAAAAATTTGATCGTAATGAAGTAAATAAGCATCAAAATTTAGCAAATATGCATCAAAACGAATGACATATTGATTGCAATGAAGTAAATATCCATCAAAATGAAGTAAATATGCATCGAAATGAAAGAAATGTTCATCGTAATAAAGTAAATATGCATCAAAATGAAGTAAATGTGCATCAAAACGAAGGAAATATGCATCTAAACGAAGTAATTATGCATAAAAATGAATTAAATATAAATCTAAACGAAGGAAATGTTGATCGTAATGAATTAAATATGCATCAAAATAAAGTTAATATGCATCGAAACGAAGGAAATATTGATATTAATGAAGTAAATATTTATCAAAATGTAGTAAATATGCATCGAAACGAAGGAAATGTTGATCTTGATGAAGGAAATACGCATCAAAATGAAGTATATATGCATCAAAATGAAGGAAATATTGATCGTAATGAAGTAATTATACATCAAAATGAAGTAAATGTGCATCGAAATGAAGGAAATACGCATCAGAACGAAGTAAATATGCATCAAAATGAAGTAAATGTGCATCGAAACGAAAGAAATATGCATCGAAACAAAGTAAATATGCATCAAGATGAACTAAATATTCATCTAAACGAATGAAATGTTGATAGTAATGAGGTAAATATACATAAAAATGAAATAAATGTGCTTCAAAACGAATTAAATATTCATCGAAATGAAGTAAAAATGCATTAAAATGAAATATGTATGCATATAAATGAAAAAAATATTGATCTAATAAAGAAAATATGCGTCAAAATGAAGTAAATATGCATCGAAACGAACGAAATGTTTATCGTAATGAAGAAAATATGCATCAAAATGAAGTAAATGTGCATAGAAACGAAGGAAATATGCATCAGAACGAAGGAAATATTGATTGTAATAAAGTAAATATGCATCAAAATGAAGAAAATATTGATCGTAATGAAGTAAATATGCATCCAAATGAATTAAATATGCTCGAAACGAAAGAAATGATGATCGTAATGAAGTAAATATGCATCGAAAATGAAGTAAATATGCAAAAGAACGTAGCAAATTTTGATCTTAATAAAGTAAATATGCATCAAAACGAAGTAAATATGCATCGAAATGAAGGAAATGTTGATCGTAATTAAGTAAATATGCATCAAAATGAAGTAAATGTGCATCGAAACGAAAGAAATACACATCAAAATGAAGTAAATATGCATCAAAATAAAGGAAATGTTGATCGTAATGAAGTAATTATACATCAAAATGAAGTAAATGTGCATTGAAATGAAGGAAATACGCATCGGAACGAAGTAAATATGCATCAAAATTAAGTAAATGTGCATCGAAATGAAAGAAATATGCATCAAAACGAACTAAATATGCATCAAGATGAAGTAAATATTCATCTAAACGAATGAATTTTGATATTAACGAGGTAATTATACATAAAAAATGAAATAAATGTGCATCAAAATGAATTAAATATTCATCGAAATGAAGTAAAAATGCATTAAAATGAAATATGTATGCATATAAATGAAAAAAATATTGATCTAATAAAGAAAATATGCGTCAAAATGAAGTAAATATGCATCGAAACGAACAAAATGTTTATCGTAATGAAGAAAATATGCATCAAAATGAAGTAAATGTGCATAGAAACGAAGGAAATATGCATCAGAACGAAGGAAATATTGATTGTAATAAAGTAAATATGCATCAAAATGAAGAAAATATTGATCGTAATGAAGTAAATATGCATCCAAATGAATTAAATATGCTCGAAACGAAAGAAATGATGATCGTAATGAAGTAAATATGCATCGAAAATGAAGTAAATATGCAAAAGAACGTAGCAAATTTTGATCTTAATAAAGTAAATATGCATCAAAACGAAGTAAATATGCATCGAAATGAAGGAAATGTTGATCGTAATTAAGTAAATATGCATCAAAATGAAATAAATGTGCATCGAAACGAAAGAAATACACATCAAAATGAAGTAAATATGAATCAAAATAAAGGAAATGTTGATCGTAATGAAGTAATTATACATCAAAATGAAGTAAATGTACATCGAAATGAAGGAAATACGCATCGGAACGAAGTAAATATGCATCAAAATGAAGTAAATGTGCATCGAAATGAAAGAAATATGCATCAAAACAAACTAAATATGCATCAAGATGAAGTAAATATTCATCTAAACGAATGAATTTTGATAGTAACGAGGTAATTATACATAAAAAATGAAATAAATGTGCATCAAAATGAATTAAATATTCATCGAAATAAAGTAAAAATGCATTAAAATGTAATATGTATGCATCTAAATGAAAGAAATATTGATCTAATAAAGAAAATATGCATCAAAATGAAGTAAATGTGCATCGAATCGAAGGAAATGTTTATCGTAATGAAGAAAATATGCATCAAAATGAAGTAAATGTGCATAGAAACGAAGGAAATATGCATCAGAACGAAGTAAATATGCATCAAAATGAAGTAAATAAGCATCAAAACGTAAGAAATGTTGATCGTAATGAAATAAATATGCATCAAAATGAAGTAAATATGCATCGAAACGAAAAAATTTGATCGTAATGAAGTAAATAAGCATCAAAATTTAGCAAATATGCATCAAAACGAAGGACATATTGATTGCAATGAAGTAAATATCCATCAAAATGAAGTGAATATGCATCGAAATGAAAGAAATGTTTATCGTAATAAAGTAAATATGCATCAAAATGAAGTAAATGAGCATCAAAACGAAGGAAATATGCATCTAAACGAAGTAAATATGCATAAAAATGAATTAAATATAAATCTAAACGAAGGAAATGTTGATCGTAATGAATTAAATATGCATCAAAATAAAGTTAATATGCATCGAAACGAAGGAAATATTGATATTAATGAAGTAAATATTTATCAAAATGTAGTAAATATGCATCGAAACGAAAGAAATGTTGATCTTGATGAAGGAAATACGCATCAAAATGAAGTATATATGCATCAAAATGAAGGAAATATTGATCGTAATGAAGTAATTATACATCAAAATGAAGTAAATGTGCATCGAAATGAAGGAAATACGCATCAGAACGAAGTAAATATGCATCAAAATGAAGTAAATGTGCATCGAAACAAAAGAAATATGCATCGAAACAAAGTAAATATGCATCAAGATGAAATAAATATTCATCTAAACGAATGAAATGTTGATAGTAATGAGGTAAATATACATAAAAATGAAATAAATGTGCATCAAAACTAATTAAATATTCACTGAAATGAAGTAAAAATGCACTAAAATGAAATATGCATGCATCTAAATGAAAGAAATATTGATCTAATTAAGAAAATATGCGTCAAAATGAAGTAAATATGCATCGAAACGAACGAAATGTTTATCGTAATGAAGAAAATATGCATCAAAATGAAGTAAATGTGCATAGAAACGAAGGAAATATGCATCAGAACGAAGTAAATATGCATCAAAATGAAGTAAATAAGCATCAAAACGTAAGAAATGTTGATCGTAATGAAGTAAATATGCATCAAAATGAAGTAAATATGCATTGAAACGAAAAAATTTGATCGTAATAAAGTAAATAAGCATCAAAATTTAGCAAATATGCATCAAAACGAAGGACATATTGATTGCAATGAAGTAAATATCCATCAAAATGAAGTAAATATGCATCGAAATGAAATGTTCATCGTAATAAAGTAAATATGCATCAAAATGAAGTAAATGTGCATCAAAACGAAGGAAATATGCATCTAAACGAAGTAAATATGCATAAAAATGAATTAAATATAAATTTAAACGAAGGAAATGTTGATCGTAATGAATTAAATATGCATCAAAATAAAGTTAATATGCATCGAAACGAAGGAATTATTGTTATTAATGAAGTAAATATTTATCAAAATGTAGTAAATATGCATCGAAACGAAGGAAATGTTGATCTTGATGAAGGAAATACGCATCAAAATGAAGTATATATGCATCAAAATGAAGGAAATATAGATCGTAATGAAGTAATTATACATCAAAATGAAGTAAATGTGCATCGAAATGAAGGAAATACGCATCAGAACGAAGTAAATATGCATCAAAATGAAGTAAATGTGCATCGAAACGAAAGAAATATGCATCGAAACAAAGTAAATATGCATCAAGATGAAATAAATATTCATCTAAACGAATGAAATGTTGATAGTAATGAGGTAAATATACATAAAAATGAAATAAATGTGCATCAAAACTAATTAAATATTCATTGAAATGAAGTAAAAATGCATTAAAATGAAATATGTATGCATCTAAATGAAAGAAATATTGATCTAATAAAGAAAATATGCGTCAAAATGAAGTAAATATGCATCGAAACGAAGGAAATGTTTATCGTAATGAAGAAAATATGCATCAAAATGAAGTAAATGTGCATAGAAACGAAGGAAATATGCATCAGAACGAAGTAAATATGCATCAAAATGAAGTAAATAAGCATCAAAACGTAAGAAATGTTGATCGTAATGAAATAAATATGCATCAAAATGAAGTAAATATGCATCGAAACGAAAAAATTTGATCGTAATGAAGTAAATAAGCATCAAAATTTAGCAAATATGCATCAAAACGAAGGACATATTGATTGCAATGAAGTAAATATCCATCAAAATGAAGTGAATATGCATCGAAATGAAAGAAATGTTTATCGTAATAAAGTAAATATGCATCAAAATGAAGTAAATGAGCATCAAAACGAAGGAAATATGCATCTAAACGAAGTAAATATGCACAAAAATGAATTAAATATAAATCTAAACGAAGGAAATGTTGATCGTAATGAATTAAATATGCATCAAAATAAAGTTAATATGCATCGAAACGAAGGAAATATTGATATTAATGAAGTAAATATTTATCAAAATGTAGTAAATATGCATCGAAACGAAAGAAATGTTGATCTTGATGAAGGAAATACGCATCAAAATGAAGTATATATGCATCAAAATGAAGGAAATATTGATCGTAATGAAGTAATTATACATCAAAATGAAGTAAATGTGCATCGAAATGAAGGAAATACGCATCAGAACGAAGTAAATATGCATCAAAATGAAGTAAATGTGCATCGAAACGAAAGAAATATGCATCGAAACAAAGTAAATATGCATCAAGATGAAATAAATATTCATCTAAACAAATGAAATGTTGATAGTAATGAGGTAAATATACATAAAAATGAAATAAATGTGCATCAAAACTAATTAAATATTCACTGAAATGAAGTAAAAATGCACTAAAATGAAATATGCATGCATCTAAATGAAAGAAATATTGATCTAATTAAGAAAATATGCGTCAAAATGAAGTAAATATGCATCGAAACGAACGAAATGTTTATCGTAATGAAGAAAATATGCATCAAAATGAAGTAAATGTGCATAGAAACGAAGGAAATATGCATCAGAACGAAGTAAATATGCATCAAAATAAAGTAAATAAGCATCAAAACGTAAGAAATGTTGATCGTAAAATAAATATGCATCAAAATGAAGTAACTATGCATCGAAACGAAAAAATTTGATCGTAATGAAGTAAATAAGCATCAAAATTTAGCAAATATGCATCAAAACGAATGACATATTGATTGCAATGAAGTAAATATCCATCAAAATGAAGTAAATATGCATCGAAATGAAAGAAATGTTCATCGTAATAAAGTAAATATGCATCAAAATGAAGTAAATGTGCATCAAAACGAAGGAAATATGCATCTAAACGAAGTAATTATGCATAAAAATGAATTAAATAAAAATCTAAACGAAGGAAATGTTGATCGTAATGAATTAAATATGCATCAAAATAAAGTTAATATGCATCGAAACGAAGGAAATATTGATATTAATGAAGTAAATATTTATCAAAATGTAGTAAATATGCATCGAAACGAAGGAAATGTTGATCTTGATGAAGGAAATACGCATCAAAATGAAGTATATATGCATCAAAATGAAGGAAATATTGATCGTAATGAAGTAATTATACATCAAAATGAAGTAAATGTGCATCGAAATGAAGGAAATACGCATCAGAACGAAGTAAATATGCATCAAAATGAAGTAAATGTGCATCGAAACGAAAGAAATATGCATCGAAACAAAGTAAATATGCATCAAGATGAACTAAATATTCATCTAAACGAATGAAATGTTGATAGTAATGAGGTAAATATACATAAAAATGAAATAAATGTGCTTCAAAACGAATTAAATATTCATCGAAATGAAGTAAAAATGCATTAAAATGAAATATGTATGCATATAAATGAAAAAAATATTGATCTAATAAAGAAAATATGCGTCAAAATGAAGTAAATATGCATCGAAACGAACGAAATGTTTATCGTAATGAAGAAAATATGCATCAAAATGAAGTAAATGTGCATAGAAACGAAGGAAATATGCATAAGAACGAAGGAAATATTGATTGTAATAAAGTAAATATGCATCAAAATGAAGAAAATATTGATCGTAATGAAGTAAATATGCATCCAAATGAATTAAATATGCTCGAAACGAAAGAAATGATGATCGTAATGAAGTAAATATGCATTGAAAATGAAGTAAATATGCAAAAGAACGTAGCAAATTTTGATCTTAATAAAGTAAATATGCATCAAAACGAAGTAAATATGCATCGAAATGAAGGAAATGTTGATCGTAATTAAGTAAATATGCATCAAAATGAAGTAAATGTGCATCGAAACGAAAGAAATACACATCAAAATGAAGTAAATATGCATCAAAATAAAGGAAATGTTGATCGTAATGAAGTAATTATACATCAAAATGAAGTAAATGTGCATTGAAATGAAGGAAATACGCATCGGAACGAAGTAAATATGCATCAAAATTAAGTAAATGTGCATCGAAATGAAAGAAATATGCATCAAAACGAACTAAATATGCATCAAGATGAAGTAAATATTCATCTAAACGAATGAATTTTGATATTAACGAGGTAATTATACATAAAAAATGAAATAAATGTGCATCAAAATGAATTAAATATTCATCGAAATGAAGTAAAAATGCATTAAAATGAAATATGTATGCATATAAATGAAAAAAATATTGATCTAATAAAGAAAATATGCGTCAAAATGAAGTAAATATGCATCGAAACGAACAAAATGTTTATCGTAATGAAGAAAATATGCATCAAAATGAAGTAAATGTGCATAGAAACGAAGGAAATATGCATCAGAACGAAGGAAATATTGATTGTAATAAAGTAAATATGCATCAAAATGAAGAAAATATTGATCGTAATGAAGTAAATATGCATCCAAATGAATTAAATATGCTCGAAACGAAAGAAATGATGATCGTAATGAAGTAAATATGCATCGAAAATGAAGTAAATATGCAAATGAACGTAGCAAATTTTGATCTTAATAAAGTAAATATGCATCAAAACGAAGTAAATATGCATCGAAATGAAGGAAATGTTGATCGTAATTAAGTAAATATGCATCAAAATGAAATAAATGTGCATCGAAACGAAAGAAATACACATCAAAATGAAGTAAATATGCATCAAAATAAAGGAAATGTTGATCGTAATGAAGTAATTATACATCAAAATGAAGTAAATGTGCATCGAAATGAAGGAAATACGCATCGGAACGAAGTAAATATGCATCAATATGAAGTAAATGTGCATCGAAATGAAAGAAATATGCATCAAAACAAACTAAATATGCATCAAGATGAAGTAAATATTCATCTAAACGAATGAATTTTGATAGTAACGAGGTAATTATACATAAAAAATGAAATAAATGTGCATCAAAATGAATTAAATATTCATCGAAATAAAGTAAAAATGCATTAAAATGTAATATGTATGCATCTAAATGAAAGAAATATTGATCTAATAAAGAAAATATGCATCAAAATGAAGTAAATGTGCATCGAATCGAAGGAAATGTTTATCGTAATGAAGAAAATATGCATCAAAATGAAGTAAATGTGCATAGAAACGAAGGAAATATGCATCAGAACGAAGTAAATATGCATCAAAATGAAGTAAATAAGCATCAAAACGTAAGAAATGTTGATCGTAATGAAATAAATAAGCATCAAAATGAAGTAAATATGCATCGAAACGAAAAAATTTGATCGTAATGAAGTAAATAAGCATCAAAATTTAGCAAATATGCATCAAAACGAAGGACATATTGATTGCAATGAAGTAAATATCCATCAAAATGAAGTGAATATGCATCGAAATGAAAGAAATGTTTATCGTAATAAAGTAAATATGCATCAAAATGAAGTAAATGAGCATCAAAACGAAGGAAATATGCATCTAAACGAAGTAAATATGCATAAAAATGAATTAAATATAAATCTAAACGAAGGAAATGTTGATCGTAATGAATTAAATATGCATCAAAATAAAGTTAATATGCATCGAAACGAAGGAAATATTGATATTAATGAAGTAAATATTTATCAAAATGTAGTAAATATGCATCGAAACGAAGGAAATGTTGATCTTGATGAAGGAAATACGCATCAAAATGAAGTATATATGCATCAAAATGAAGGAAATATTGATCGTAATGAAGTAATTATACATCAAAATGAAGTAAATGTGCATCGAAATGAAGGAAATACGCATCAGAACGAAGTAAATATGCATCAAAATGAAGTAAATGTGCATCGAAACGAAAGAAATATGCATCGAAACAAAGTAAATATGCATCAAGATGAACTAAATATTCATCTAAACGAATGAAATGTTGATAGTAATGAGGTAAATATACATAAAAATGAAATAAATGTGCTTCAAAACGAATTAAATATTCATCGAAATGAAGTAAAAATGCATTAAAATGAAATATGTATGCATATAAATGAAAAAAATATTGATCTAATAAAGAAAATATGCGTCAAAATGAAGTAAATATGCATCGAAACGAACGAAATGTTTATCGTAATGAAGAAAATATGCATCAAAATGAAGTAAATGTGCATAGAAACGAAGGAAATATGCATCAGAACGAAGGAAATATTGATTGTAATAAAGTAAATATGCATCAAAATGAAGAAAATATTGATCGTAATGAAGTAAATATGCATCCAAATGAATTAAATATGCTCGAAACGAAAGAAATGATGATCGTAATGAAGTAAATATGCATCGAAAATGAAGTAAATATGCAAAAGAACGTAGCAAATTTTGATCTTAATAAAGTAAATATGCATCAAAACGAAGTAAATATGCATCGAAATGAAGGAAATGTTGATCGTAATTAAGTAAATATGCATCAAAATGAAGTAAATGTGCATCGAAACGAAAGAAATACACATCAAAATGAAGTAAATATGCATCAAAATAAAGGAAATGTTGATCGTAATGAAGTAATTATACATCAAAATGAAGTAAATGTGCATTGAAATGAAGGAAATACGCATCGGAACGAAGTAAATATGCATCAAAATTAAGTAAATGTGCATCGAAATGAAAGAAATATGCATCAAAACGAACTAAATATGCATCAAGATGAAGTAAATATTCATCTAAACGAATGAATTTTGATATTAACGAGGTAATTATACATAAAAAATGAAATAAATGTGCATCAAAATGAATTAAATATTCATCGAAATGAAGTAAAAATGCATTAAAATGAAATATGTATGCATATAAATGAAAAAAATATTGATCTAATAAAGAAAATATGCGTCAAAATGAAGTAAATATGCATCGAAACGAACAAAATTTTTATCGTAATGAAGAAAATATGCATCAAAATGAAGTAAATGTGCATAGAAACGAAGGAAATATGCATCAGAACGAAGGAAATATTGATTGTAATAAAGTAAATATGCATCAAAATGAAGAAAATATTGATCGTAATGAAGTAAATATGCATCCAAATGAATTAAATATGATCGAAACGAAAGAAATGATGATCGTAATGAAGTAAATATGCATCGAAAATGAAGTAAATATGCAAAAGAACGTAGCAAATTTTGATCTTAATAAAGTAAATATGCATCAAAACGAAGTAAATATGCATCGAAATGAAGGAAATGTTGATCGTAATTAAGTAAATATGCATCAAAATGAAATAAATGTGCATCGAAACGAAAGAAATACACATTAAAATGAAGTAAATATGCATCAAAATAAAGGAAATGTTGATCGTAATGAAGTAATTATACATCAAAATGAAGTAAATGTGCATCGAAATGAAGGAAATACGCATCGGAACGAAGTAAATATGCATCAAAATGAAGTAAATGTGTATCGAAATGAAAGAAATATGCATCAAAACAAACTAAATATGCATCAAGATGAAGTAAATATTCATCTAAACGAATGAATTTTGATAGTAACGAGGTAATTATACATAAAAAATGAAATAAATGTGCATCAAAATGAATTAAATATTCATCGAAATAAAGTAAAAATGCATTAAAATGTAATATGTATGCATCTAAATGAAAGAAATATTGATCTAATAAAGAAAATATGCATCAAAATGAAGTAAATGTGCATCGAATCGAAGGAAATGTTTATCGCAATGAAGAAAATATGCATCAAAATGAAGTAAATGTGCATAGAAACGAAGGAAATATGCATCAGAACGAAGTAAATATGCATCAAAATGAAGTAAATAAGCATCAAAACGTAAGAAATGTTGATCGTAATGAAATAAATATGCATCAAAATGAAGTAAATATGCATCGAAACGAAAAAATTTGATCGTAATGAAGTAAATAAGCATCAAAATTTAGCAAATATGCAGCAAAACGAAGGACATATTGATCGCAATGAAGTAAATATGCATCAAAATGAAGTAAATATGCATCGAAATGAAGGAAATGTTCATCGTAATAAAGTAAATATGCATCAAAATGAAGTAAATGTGCATCAAAACAAAGGAAATATGCATCGAAACGAAGTAAATATGCATCAAAATGAAGTAAATATAAATCTAAACGAAGGAAATATTGATCGTAATAAATTAAATATGCATCAAAATAAAGTTAATATGCATCGAAACGAAGGAAATATTGATATTAATGAAGTAAATATTTATCAAAATGTAGTAAATATGCATCGAAACGAAGGAAATGTTGATCTTAATGAAGGAAATACGCATCAAAATAAAGTATATATGCATCAAAATGAAGGAAATATTGATCGTAATGAAGTAATTATACATCAAAATGAAGTAAATGTGCATCGAAATGAAGGAAATACGCATCAGAACGAAGTAAATATGCATCAAAATGAAGTAAATGTGCATCGAAACGAAAGAAATATGCATCGAAACAAAGTAAATATGCATCAAGATGAAATAAATATTCATCTAAACGAATGAAATCTTGATAGTAATGAGGTAAATATACATAGAAATGAAATAAATGTGCATCAAAACTAATTAAATATTCATTGAAATGAAGTAAAAATGCATTAAAATGAAATATGTATGCATCTAAATGAAAGAAATATTGTTCTAATAAAGAAAATATGCGTCAAAATGAAGTAAATGTGCATTGAAACGAAGGAAATATTTATCGTAATGAAGAATATATGCATCAAAATGAAGTAAATGTGCATAGAAACGAAGGAAATATGCATCAGAACAAAGTAAATATGCATCAAAATGAAGTAAGTAAGCATCAAAACGTAAGAAATGTTGATCGTAAAGAAATAAATATGCATCAAAATGAAGTAAATATGCATCGAAACGAAAAAATTTGATCATAATGAAGTAAATAAGCATCAAAATTTAGCAAATATGCATCTAAACGAAGGACATATTGATCTTAATGAAGTAAATATGCATCAAAATGAAGTAAATATGCATCGAAATGAAGGAAATGTTCATCGTAATGAAGTAAATATGCATCATAATGAAGTAAATGTGCATCAAAACGAAGGAAATATGCATCGAAACGAAGTAAATATGCATCAAAATGAAGTAAATATAGTTAATATGCATTAAATATGCATCTAAACGAAGGAAATGTTGATCGTAATGAATTAAATATGCATCAAAATAAAGTTAATATGCATCGAAACGAAGGAAATATTGATATTAATGAAGCAAATATTTATCAAAATGTAGTAAATATGCGTCGAAATGAAGGAAATGTTGATCTTAATGAAGAAAATACGCATCAAAATGAAGTATATATGCATCAAAATGAAGGAAATATTGATCGTAATGAAGTAATTATACATCAAAATGAAGTAAATGTGCATCGAAATGAAGGAAATACGCATCAGAACGAAGTAAATATACATCAAAATGAAGTAAATGTGCATCGAAACGAAAGAAATATGCATCGAAACAAAGTAAATATGCATCAAGATGAACTAAATATTCATCTAAACGAATGAAATGTTGATAGTAATGAGGTAATTATACATAAAAATGAAATAAATGTGCTTCAAAACGAATTAAATATTCATCGAAATGAAGTAAAAATGCATTAAAATGAAATATGTATGCATATAAATGAAAGAAATATTGATCTAATAAAGAAAATATGCGTCAAAATGAAGTAAATATGCATCGAAACGAAGGAAATGTTTATCGTAATGAAGAAAATATGCATCAAAATGAAGTAAATGTGCATAGAAACGAAGGAAATATGCATCAGAACGAAGTAAATATGCATCAAAATGAAGTAAATAAGCATCAAAACGTAAGAAATGTTGATCGTAATGAAATAAATATGCATCAAAATGAAGTAACTATGCATCGAAACGAAAAAATTTGATCGTAATGAAGTAAATAAGCATCAAAATTTAGCAAATATGCATCAAAACGAAGGACATATTGATTGCAATGAAGTAAATATCCATCAAAATGAAGTAAATATGCATCGAAATGAAAGAAATGTTCATCGTAATAAAGTAAATATGCATCAAAATGAAGTAAATGTGCATCAAAACGAAGGAAATATGCATCTAAACGAAGTAATTATGCATAAAAATGAATTAAATATAAATCTAAACGAAGGAAATGTTGATCGTAATGAATTAAATATGCATCAAAATAAAGTTAATATGCATCGAAACGAAGGAAATATTGATATTAATGAAGTAAATATTTATCAAAATGTAGTAAATATGCATCGAAACGAAGGAAATGTTGATCTTGATGAAGGAAATACGCATCAAAATGAAGTATATATGCATCAAAATGAAGGAAATATTGATCGTAATGAAGTAATTATACATCAAAATGAAGTAAATGTGCATCGAAATGAAGGAAATACGCATCAGAACGAAGTAAATATGCATCAAAATGAAGTAAATGTGCATCGAAACGAAAGAAATATGCATCGAAACAAAGTAAATATGCATCAAGATGAACTAAATATTCATCTAAACGAATGAAATGTTGATAGTAATGAGGTAAATATACATAAAAATGAAATAAATGTGCTTCAAAACGAATTAAATATTCATCGAAATGAAGTAAAAATGCATTAAAATGAAATATGTATGCATATAAATGAAAAAAATATTGATCTAATAAAGAAAATATGCGTCAAAATGAAGTAAATATGCATCGAAACGAACGAAATGTTTATCGTAATGAAGAAAATATGCATCAAAATGAAGTAAATGTGCATAGAAACGAAGGAAATATGCATCAGAACGAAGGAAATATTGATTGTAATAAAGTAAATATGCATCAAAATGAAGAAAATATTGATCGTAATGAAGTAAATATGCATCCAAATGAATTAAATATGCTCGAAACGAAAGAAATGATGATCGTAATGAAGTAAATATGCATCGAAAATGAAGTAAATATGCAAAAGAACGTAGCAAATTTTGATCTTAATAAAGTAAATATGCATCAAAACGAAGTAAATATGCATCGAAATGAAGGAAATGTTGATCGTAATTAAGTAAATATGCATCAAAATGAAGTAAATGTGCATCGAAACGAAAGAAATACACATCAAAATGAAGTAAATATGCATCAAAATAAAGGAAATGTTGATCGTAATGAAGTAATTATACATCAAAATGAAGTAAATGTGCATCGAAATGAAGGAAATACGCATCGGAACGAAGTAAATATGCATCAAAATGAAGTAAATGTGCATCGAAATGAAAGAAATATGCATCAAAACGAACTAAATATGCATCAAGATGAAGTAAATATTCATCTAAACGAATGAATTTTGATAGTAACGAGGTAATTATACATAAAAAATGAAATAAATGTGCATCAAAATGAATTAAATATTCATCGAAATAAAGTAAAAATGCATTAAAATGTAATATGTATGCATCTAAATGAAAGAAATATTGATCTAATAAAGAAAATATGCATCAAAATGAAGTAAATGTGCATCGAATCGAAGGAAATGTTTATCGTAATGAAGAAAATATGCATCAAAATGAAGTAAATGTGCATAGAAACGAAGGAAATATGCATCAGAACGAAGTAAATATGCATCAAAATGAAGTAAATAAGCATCAAAACGTAAGAAATGTTGATCGTAATGAAATAAATATGCATCAAAATGAAGTAAATATGCATCGAAACGAAAAAATTTGATCGTAATGAAGTAAATAAGCATCAAAATTTAGCAAATATGCATCAAAACGAAGGACATATTGATCGCAATGAAGTAAATATGCATCAAAATGAAGTAAATATGCATCGAAATGAAGGAAATGTTCATCGTAATAAAGTAAATATGCATCAAAATGAAGTAAATGTGCATCAAAACAAAGGAAATATGCATCGAAACGAAGTAAATATGCATCAAAATGAAGTAAATATAAATCTAAACGAAGGAAATATTGATCGTAATAAATTAAATATGCATCAAAATAAAGTTAATATGCATCGAAACGAAGGAAATATTGATATTAATGAAGTATATATTTATCAAAATGTAGTAAATATGCATCGAAACGAAGGAAATGTTGATCTTAATGAAGGAAATACGCATCAAAATAAAGTATATATGCATCAAAATGAAGGAAATATTGATCGTAATGAAGTAATTATACATCAAAATGAAGTAAATGTGCATCGAAATGAAGGAAATACGCATCAGAACGAAGTAAATATGCATCAAAATGAAGTAAATGTGCATCGAAACGAAAGAAATATGCATCGAAACAAAGTAAATATGCATCAAGATGAAATAAATATTCATCTAAACGAATGAAATCTTGATAGTAATGAGGTAAATATACATAGAAATGAAATAAATGTGCATCAAAACTAATTAAATATTCATTGAAATGAAGTAAAAATGCATTAAAATGAAATATGTATGCATCTAAATGAAAGAAATATTGTTCTAATAAAGAAAATATGCGTCAAAATGAAGTAAATGTGCATTGAAACGAAGGAAATGTTTATCGTAATGAAGAATATATGCATCAAAATGAAGTAAATGTGCATAGAAACGAAGGAAATATGCATCAGAACAAAGTAAATATGCATCAAAATGAAGTAAGTAAGCATCAAAACGTAAGAAATGTTGATCGTAAAGAAATAAATATGCATCAAAATGAAGTAAATATGCATCGAAACGAAAAAATTTGATCATAATGAAGTAAATAAGCATCAAAATTTAGCAAATATGCATCTAAACGAAGGACATATTGATCTTAATGAAGTAAATATGCATCAAAATGAAGTAAATATGCATCGAAATGAAGGAAATGTTCATCGTAATGAAGTAAATATGCATCATAATGAAGTATATGTGCATCAAAACGAAGGAAATATGCATCGAAACGAAGTAAATATGCATCAAAATGAAGTAAATATAGTTAATATGCATTAAATATGCATCTAAACGAAGGAAATGTTGATCGTAATGAATTAAATATGCATCAAAATAAAGTTAATATGCATCGAAACGAAGGAAATATTGATATTAATGAAGCAAATATTTATCAAAATGTAGTAAATATGCGTCGAAATGAAGGAAATGTTGATCTTAATGAAGAAAATACGCATCAAAATGAAGTATATATGCATCAAAATGAAGGAAATATTGATCGTAATGAAGTAATTATACATCAAAATGAAGTAAATGTGCATCGAAATGAAGGAAATACGCATCAGAACGAAGTAAATATGCATCAAAATGAAGTAAATGTGCATCGAAACGAAAGAAATATGCATCGAAACAAAGTAAATATGCATCAAGATGAACTAAATATTCATCTAAACGAATGAAATGTTGATAGTAATGAGGTAATTATACATAAAAATGAAATAAATGTGCTTCAAAACGAATTAAATATTCATCGAAATGAAGTAAAAATGCATTAAAATGAAATATGTATGCATATAAATGAAAGAAATATTGATCTAATAAAGAAAATATGCGTCAAAATGAAGTAAATATGCATCGAAACGAACGAAATGTTTATCGTAATGAAGAAAATATGCATCAAAATGAAGTAAATGTGCATAGAAACGAAGGAAATATGCATCAGAACGAAGTAAATATGCATCAAAATGAAGTAAATAAGCATCAAAACGTAAGAAATGTTGATCGTAATGAAATAAATATGCATCAAAATGAAGTAACTATGCATCGAAACGAAAAAATTTGATCGTAATGAAGTAAATAAGCATCAAAATTTAGCAAATATGCATCAAAACGAAGGACATATTGATTGCAATGAAGTAAATATCCATCAAAATGAAGTAAATATGCATCGAAATGAAAGAAATGTTCATCGTAATAAAGTAAATATGCATCAAAATGAAGTAAATGTGCATCAAAACGAAGGAAATATGCATCTAAACGAAGTAATTATGCATAAAAATGAATTAAATATAAATCTAAACGAAGGAAATGTTGATCGTAATGAATTAAATATGCATCAAAATAAAGTTAATATGCATCGAAACGAAGGAAATATTGATATTAATGAAGTAAATATTTATCAAAATGTAGTAAATATGCATCGAAACGAAGGAAATGTTGATCTTGATGAAGGAAATACGCATCAAAATGAAGTATATATGCATCAAAATGAAGGAAATATTGATCGTAATGAAGTAATTATACATCAAAATGAAGTAAATGTGCATCGAAATGAAGGAAATACGCATCAGAACGAAGTAAATATGCATCAAAATGAAGTAAATGTGCATCGAAACGAAAGAAATATGCATCGAAACAAAGTAAATATGCATCAAGATGAACTAAATATTCATCTAAACGAATGAAATGTTGATAGTAATGAGGTAAATATACATAAAAATGAAATAAATGTGCTTCAAAACGAATTAAATATTCATCGAAATGAAGTAAAAATGCATTAAAATGAAATATGTATGCATATAAATGAAAAAAATATTGATCTAATAAAGAAAATATGCGTCAAAATGAAGTAAATATGCATCGAAACGAACGAAATGTTTATCGTAATGAAGAAAATATGCATCAAAATGAAGTAAATGTGCATAGAAACGAAGGAAATATGCATCAGAACGAAGGAAATATTGATTGTAATAAAGTAAATATGCATCAAAATGAAGAAAATATTGATCGTAATGAAGTAAATATGCATCCAAATGAATTAAATATGCTCGAAACGAAAGAAATGATGATCGTAATGAAGTAAATATGCATCGAAAATGAAGTAAATATGCAAAAGAACGTAGCAAATTTTGATCTTAATAAAGTAAATATGCATCAAAACGAAGTAAATATGCATCGAAATGAAGGAAATGTTGATCGTAATTAAGTAAATATGCATCAAAATGAAGTAAATGTGCATCGAAACGAAAGAAATACACATCAAAATGAAGTAAATATGCATCAAAATAAAGGAAATGTTGATCGTAATGAAGTAATTATACATCAAAATGAAGTAAATGTGCATCGAAATGAAGGAAATACGCATCGGAACGAAGTAAATATGCATCAAAATGAAGTAAATGTGCATCGAAATGAAAGAAATATGCATCAAAACGAACTAAATATGCATCAAGATGAAGTAAATATTCATCTAAACGAAAGAATTTTGATAGTAACGAGGTAATTATACATAAAAAATGAAATAAATGTGCATCAAAATGAATTAAATATTCATCGAAATAAAGTAAAAATGCATTAAAATGTAATATGTATGCATCTAAATGAAAGAAATATTGATCTAATAAAGAAAATATGCATCAAAATGAAGTAAATGTGCATCGAATCGAAGGAAATGTTTATCGTAATGAAGAAAATATGCATCAAAATGAAGTAAATGTGCATAGAAACGAAGGAAATATGCATCAGAACGAAGTAAATATGCATCAAAATGAAGTAAATAAGCATCAAAACGTAAGAAATGTTGATCGTAATGAAATAAATATGCATCAAAATGAAGTAAATATGCATCGAAACGAAAAAATTTGATCGTAATGAAGTAAATAAGCATCAAAATTTAGCAAATATGCATCAAAACGAAGGACATATTGATCGCAATGAAGTAAATATGCATCAAAATGAAGTAAATATGCATCGAAATGAAGGAAATGTTCATCGTAATAAAGTAAATATGCATCAAAATGAAGTAAATGTGCATCAAAACAAAGGAAATATGCATCGAAACGAAGTAAATATGCATCAAAATGAAGTAAATATAAATCTAAACGAAGGAAATATTGATCGTAATAAATTAAATATGCATCAAAATAAAGTTAATATGCATCGAAACGAAGGAAATATTGATATTAATGAAGTAAATATTTATCAAAATGTAGTAAATATGCATCGAAACGAAGGAAATGTTGATCTCAATGAAGGAAATACGCATCAAAATAAAGTATATATGAATCAAAATGAAGGAAATATTGATCGTAATGAAGTAATTATACATCAAAATGAAGTAAATGTGCATCGAAATGAAGGAAATACGCATCAGAACGAAGTAAATATGCATCAAAATGAAGTAAATGTGCATCGAAACGAAAGAAATATGCATCGAAACAAAGTAAATATGCATCAAGATGAAATAAATATTCATCTAAACGAATGAAATCTTGATAGTAATGAGGTAAATATACATAGAAATGAAATAAATGTGCATCAAAACTAATTAAATATTCATTGAAATGAAGTAAAAATGCATTAAAATGAAATATGTATGCATCTAAATGAAAGAAATATTGTTCTAATAAAGAAAATATGCGTCAAAATGAAGTAAATGTGCATTGAAACGAAGGAAATGTTTATCGTAATGAAGAATATATGCATCAAAATGAAGTAAATGTGCATAGAAACGAAGGAAATATGCATCAGAACAAAGTAAATATGCATCAAAATGAAGTAAGTAAGCATCAAAACGTAAGAAATGTTGATCGTAAAGAAATAAATATGCATCAAAATGAAGTAAATATGCATCGAAACGAAAAAATTTGATCATAATGAAGTAAATAAGCATCAAAATTTAGCAAATATGCATCAAAACGAAGGACATATTGATCGCAATGAAGTAAATATGCATCAAAATGAAGTAAATATGCATCGAAATGAAGGAAATGTTCATCGTAATAAAGTAAATATGCATCAAAATGAAGTAAATGTGCATCAAAACAAAGGAAATATGCATCGAAACGAAGTAAATATGCATCAAAATGAAGTAAATATAAATCTAAACGATGGAAATATTGATCGTAATGAATTAAATATGCATCAAAATAAAGTTAATATGCATCGAAACGAAGGAAATATTGATATTAATGAAGTAAATATTTATCAAAATGTAGTAAATATGCATCGAAACGAAGGAAATGTTGATCTTGATGAAGGAAATACGCATCAAAATGAAGTATATATGCATCAAAATGAAGGAAATATTGATCGTAATGAAGTAATTATACATCAAAATGAAGTAAATGTGCATCGAAATGAAGGAAATACGCATCAGAACGAAGTAAATATGCATCAAAATGAAGTAAATGTGCATCGAAACGAAAGAAATATGCATCGAAACAAAGTAAATATGCATCAAGATGAACTAAATATTCATCTAAACGAATGAAATGTTGATAGTAATGACGTAAATATACATAAAAATGAAATAAATGTGCTTCAAAACGAATTAAATATTCATCGAAATGAAGTAAAAATGCATTAAAATGAAATATGTATGCATATAAATGAAAAAAATATTGATCTAATAAAGAAAATATGCGTCAAAATGAAGTAAATATGCATCGAAACGAACGAAATGTTTATCGTAATGAAGAAAATATGCATCAAAATGAAGTAAATGTGCATAGAAACGAAGGAAATATGCATCAGAACGAAGGAAATATTGATTGTAATAAAGTAAATATGCATCAAAATGAAGAAAATATTGATCGTAATGAAGTAAATATGCATCCAAATGAATTAAATATGCTCGAAACGAAAGAAATGATGATCGTAATGAAGTAAATATGCATCGAAAATGAAGTAAATATGCAAAAGAACGTAGCAAATTTTGATCTTAATAAAGTAAATATGCATCAAAACGAAGTAAATATGCATCAAAATGAAGGAAATGTTGATCGTAATTAAGTAAATATGCATCAAAATGAAGTAAATGTGCATCGAAACGAAAGAAATACACATCAAAATGAAGTAAATATGCATCAAAATAAAGGAAATGTTGATCGTAATGAAGTAATTATACATCAAAATGAAGTAAATGTGCATTGAAATGAAGGAAATACGCATCGGAACGAAGTAAATATGCATCAAAATGAAGTAAATTTGCATCGAAATGAAAGAAATATGCATCAAAACGAACTAAATATGCATCAAGATGAAGTAAATATTCATCTAAACGAATGAATTTTGATATTAACGAGGTAATTATACATAAAAAATGAAATAAATGTGCATCAAAATGAATTAAATATTCATCGAAATGAAGTAAAAATGCATTAAAATAAAAAATGTATGCATATAAATGAAAAAAATATTGATCTAATAAAGAAAATATGCGTCAAAATGAAGTAAATATGCATCGAAACGAACAAAATGTTTATCGTAATGAAGAAAATATGCATCAAAATGAAGTAAATGTGCATAGAAACGAAGGAAATATGCATCAGAACGAAGGAAATATTGATTGTAATAAAGTAAATATGCATCAAAATGAAGAAAATATTGATCGTAATGAAGTAAATATGCATCCAAATGAATTAAATATGCTCGAAACGAAAGAAATGATGATCGTAATGAAGTAAATATGCATCGAAAATGAAGTAAATATGCAAAAGAACGTAGCAAATTTTGATCTTAATAAAGTAAATATGCATCAAAACGAAGTAAATATGCATCGAAATGAAGGAAATGTTGATCGTAATTAAGTAAATATGCATCAAAATGAAGTAAATGTGCATCGAAACGGAAGAAATACACATCAAAATGAAGTAAATATGCATCAAAATAAAGGAAATGTTGATCGTAATGAAGTAATTATACATCAAAATGAAGTAAATGTGCATCGAAATGAAGGAAATACGCATCGGAACGAAGTAAATATGCATCAAAATGAAGTAAATGTGCATCGAAATGAAAGAAATATGCATCAAAACGAACTAAATATGCATCAAGATGAAGTAAATATTCATCTAAACGAATGAATTTTGATAGTAACGAGGTAATTATACATAAAAAATGAAATAAATGTGCATCAAAATGAATTAAATATTCATCGAAATAAAGTAAAAATGCATTAAAATGTAATATGTATGCATCTAAATGAAAGAAATATTGATCTAATAAAGAAAATATGCATCAAAATGAAGTAAATGTGCCTCGAATCGAAGGAAATGTTTATCGTAATGAAGAAAATAAGCATCAAAATGAAGTAAATGTGCATAGAAACGAAGGAAATATGCATCAGAACGAAGTAAATATGCATCAAAATGAAGTAAATAAGCATCAAAACGTAAGAAATGTTGATCGTAATGAAATAAATATGCATCAAAATGAAGTAAATATGCATCGAAACGAAAAAATTTGATCGTAATGAAGTAAATAAGCATCAAAATTTAGCAAATATGCATCAAAACGAAGGACATATTGATCGCAATGAAATAAATATGCATCAAAATGAAGTAAATATGCATCGAAATGAAGGAAATGTTCATCGTAATAAAGTAAATATGCATCAAAATGAAGTAAATGTGCATCAAAACAAAGGAAATATGCATCGAAACGAAGTAAATATGCATCAAAATGAAGTAAATATAAATCTAAACGAAGGAAATATTGATCGTAATAAATTAAATATGCATCAAAATAAAGTTAATATGCATCGAAACGAAGGAAATATTGATATTAATGAAGTAAATATTTATCAAAATGTAGTAAATATGCATCGAAACGAAGGAAATGTTGATCTTAATGAAGGAAATACGCATCAAAATAAAGTATATATGCATCAAAATGAAGGAAATATTGATCGTAATGAAGTAATTATACATCAAAATGAAGTAAATGTGCATCGAAATAAAGGAAATACGCATCGGAACGAAGTAAATATGCATCAAAATGAAGTAAATGTGCATCGAAATGAAAGAAATATGCATCAAAACGAACTAAATATGCATCAAGATGAAGTAAATATTCATCTAAACGAATGAATTTTGATAGTAACGAGGTAATTATACATAAAAAATGAAATAAATGTGCATCAAAATGAATTAAATATTCATCGAAATAAAGTAAAAATGCATTAAAATGTAATATGTATGCATCTAAATGAAAGAAATATTGATCTAATAAAGAAAATATGCATCAAAATGAAGTAAATGTGCATCGAATCGAAGGAAATGTTTATCGTAATGAAGAAAATATGCATCAAAATGAAGTAAATGTGCATAGAAACGAAGGAAATATGCATCAGAACGAAGTAAATATGCATCAAAATGAAGTAAATAAGCATCAAAACGTAAGAAATGTTGATCGTAATGAAATAAATATGCATCAAAATGAAGTAAATATGCATCGAAACGAAAAAATTTGATCGTAATGAAGTAAATAAGCATCAAAATTTAGCAAATATGCATCAAAACGAAGGACATATTGATCGCAATGAAGTAAATATGCATCAAAATGAAGTAAATATGCATCGAAATGAAGGAAATGTTCATCGTAATAAAGTAAATATGCATCAAAATGAAGTAAATGTGCATCAAAACAAAGGAAATATGCATCGAAACGAAGTAAATATGCATCAAAATGAAGTAAATATAAATCTAAACGATGGAAATATTGATCGTAATAAATTAAATATGCATCAAAATAAAGTTAATATGCATCGAAACGAAGGAAACATTGATATTAATGAAGTAAATATTTATCAAAATGTAGTAAATATGCATCGAAACGAAGGAAATGTTGATCTTAATGAAGGAAATACGCATCAAAATAAAGTATATATGCATCAAAATGAAGGAAATATTGATCGTAATGAAGTAATTATACATCAAAATGAAGTAAATGTGCATCGAAATGAAGGAAATACGCATCAGAACGAAGTAAATATGCATCAAAATGAAGTAAATGTGCATCGAAACGAAAGAAATATGCATCGAAACAAAGTAAATATGCATCAAGATGAAATAAATATTCATCTAAACGAATGAAATCTTGATAGTAATGAGGTAAATATACATAGAAATGAAATAAATGTGCATCAAAACTAATTAAATATTCATTGAAATGAAGTAAAAATGCATTAAAATGAAATATGTATGCATCTAAATGAAAGAAATATTGATCTAATAAAGAAAATATGCGTCAAAATGAAGTAAATGTGCATTGAAACGAAGGAAATGTTTATCGTAATGAAGAATATATGCATCAAAATGAAGTAAATGTGCATAGAAACGAAGGAAATATGCATCAGAACGAAGTAAATATGCATCAAAATGAAGTAAATAAGCATCAAAACGTAAGAAATGTTGATCGTAATGAAATAAATATGCATCAAAATGAAGTAAATATGCATCGAAACGAAAAAATTTGATCATAATGAAGTAAATAAGCATCAAAATTTAGCAAATATGCATCTAAACGAAGGACATATTGATCTTAATGAAGTAAATATGCATCAAAATGAAGTAAATATGCATCGAAATGAAGGAAATGTTCATCGTAATGAAGTAAATATGCATCATAATGAAGTAAATGTGCATCAAAACGAAGGAAATATGCATCGAAACGAAGTAAATATGCATCAAAATGAAGTAAATATAGTTAATATGCATTAAATATGCATCTAAACGAAGGAAATGTTGATCGTAATGAATTAAATATGCATCAAAATAAAGTTAATAGGCATCGAAACGAAGGAAATATTGATATTAATGAAGCAAATATTTATCAAAATGTAGTAAATATGCATCGAAATGAAGGAAATGTTGATCTTAATGAAGAAAATACGCATCAAAATGAAGTATATATGCATCAAAATGAAGGAAATATTGATCGTAATGAAGTAATTATACATCAAAATGAAGTAAATGTGCATCGAAATGAAGGAAATATGCATCAGAACGAAGTAAATATGCATCAAAATGAAGTAAATGTGCATCGAAACGAAAGAAATATGCATCAAAACAAAGTAAATATGCATCAAGATGAACTAAATATTCATCTAAACGAATGAAATGTTGATAGTAATGAGGTAAATATACATAAAAATGAAATAAATGTGCTTCAAAACGAATTAAATATTCATCGAAATGAAGTAAAAATGCATTAAAATGAAATATGTATGCATATAAATGAAAGAAATATTGATCTAATAAAGAAAATATGCGTCAAAATGAAGTAAATATGCATCGAAACGAACGAAATGTTTATCGTAATGAAGAAAATATGCATCAAAATGAAGTAAATGTGCATAGAAACGAAGGAAATATGCATCAGAACGAAGGAAATATTGATTGTAATAAAGTAAATATGCATCGAAATGAAGAAAATGTTGATCGTAATGAAGTAAATATGCATCCAAATGAATTAAATATGCTCGAAACGAAAGAAATGATGATCGTAATGAAGTAAATATGCATCGAAAATGAAGTAAATATGCAAAAGAACGTAGCAAATTTTGATCTTAATAAAGTAAATATGCATCAAAACGAAGTAAATATGCATCGAAATGAAGGAAATGTTGATCGTAATTAAGTAAATATGCATCAAAATGAAGTAAATGTGCATCGAAACGAAAGAAATACACATCAAAATGAAGTAAATATGCATCAAAATAAAGGAAATGTTGATCGTAATGAAGTAATTATACATCAAAATGAAGTAAATGTGCATCGAAATGAAGGAAATACGCATCGGAACGAAGTAAATATGCATCAAAATGAAGTAAATGTGCATCAAAATGAAAGAAATATGCATCAAAACGAACTAAATATGCATCAAGATGAAGTAAATATTCATCTAAACGAATGAATTTTGATAGTAACGAGGTAAATATACATAAAAAATGAAATAAATGTGCATCAAAATGAATTAAATATTCATCGAAATAAAGTAAAAATGCATTAAAATGAAATATGTATGCATCTAAATGAAAGAAATATTGATCTAATAAAGAAAATATGCATCAAAATGAAGTAAATGTGCATCGAATCGAAGGAAATGTTTATCGTAATGAAGAAAATATGCATCAAAATGAAGTAAATGTGCATAGAAACGAAGGAAATATGCATCAGAACGAAGTAAATATGCAACAAAATGAAGTAAATAAGCATCAAAACGTAAGAAATGTTGATAGTAATGAAATAAATATGCATCAAAATGAAGTAAATATGCATCGAAACGAAAAAATTTGATCGTAATGAAGTAAATAAGCATCAAAATTTAGCAAATATGCATCAAAACGAAGGACATATTTATCGCAATGAAGTAAATATGCATCAAAATGAAGTAAATATGCATCGAAATGAAGGAAATGTTCATCGTAATAAAGTAAATATGCATCAAAATGAAGTAAATGTGCATCAAAACAAAGGAAATATGCATGGAAACGAAGTAAATATGCATCAAAATGAAGTAAATGTGCATCGAAACGAAAGAAATACACATCAAAATGAAGAAAATATGCATCAAAATAAAGGAAATGTTGATCGTAATGAAGTAATTATACATCAAAATGAAGTAAATGTGCATCGAAATGAAGGAAATACGCATCGGAACGAAGTAAATATGCATCAAAATGAAGTAAATGTGCATCGAAATGAAAGAAATATGCATCAAAACGAACTAAATATGCATCAAGATGAAGTAAATATTCATCTAAACGAATGAATTTTGATAGTAACGAGGTAAATATACATAAAAAATGAAATAAATGTGCATCAAAATGAATTAAATATTCATCGAAATAAAGTAAAAATGCATTAAAATGAAATATGTATGCATCTAAATGAAAGAAATATTGATCTAATAAAGAAAATATGCATCAAAATGAAGTAAATGTGCATCGAATCGAAGGAAAAGTTTATCGTAATGAAGAAAATATGCATCAAAATGAAGTAAATGTGCATAGAAACGAAGGAAATATGCATCAGAACGAAGTAAATATGCATCAAAATGAAGTAAATAAGCATCAAAACGTAATAAATGTTGATCGTAATGAAATAAATATGCATCAAAATGAAGTAAATATGCATCGAAACGAAAAAATTTGATCGTAATGAAGTAAATAAGCATAAAAATTTAGCAAATATGCATCAAAACGAAGGACATATTGATCGCAATGAAGTAAATATGCATCAAAATGAAGTAAATATGCATCGAAATGAAGGAAATGTTCATCGTAATAAAGTAAATATGCATCAAAATGAAGTAAATGTGCGTCAAAACAAAGGAAATATGCATCGAAACGAAGTAAATATGCTTCAAAATGAAGTAAATATAAATCTAAACGAAGGAAATGTTGATCGTAATAAATTAAATATGCATCAAAATAAAGTTAATATGCATCGAAACGAAGGAAATATTGATATTAATGAAGTAAATATTTATCAAAATGTAGTAAATATGCATCGAAACGAAGGAAATGTTGATCTTAATGAAGGAAATACGCATCAAAATAAAGTATATATGCATCAAAATGAAGGAAATATTGATCGTAATGAAGTAATTATACATCAAAATGAAGTAAATGTGCATCGAAATGAAGGAAATACGCATCAGAACGAAGTAAATATGCATCAAAATGAAGTAAATGTGCATCGAAACGAAAGAAAAATGCATCGAAACAAAGTAAATATGCATCAAGATGAAATAAATATTCATCTAAACGAATGAAATGTTGATAGTAATGAGGTAAATATACATAAAAATGAAATAAATGTGCATCAAAACTAATTAAATATTCATTGAAATGAAGTAAAAATGCATTAAAATGAAATATGTATGCATCTAAATGAAAGAAATATTGATCTAATAAAGAAAATATGCGTCAAAATGAAGTAAATATGCATCGAAACGAAGGAAATGTTTATCGTAATGAAGAAAATATGCATCAAAATGAAGTAAATGTGCATAGAAACGAAGGAAATATGCATCAGAACGAAGGAAATATTGATTGTAATAAAGTAAATATGCATCGAAATGAAGAAAATGTCGATCGTAAAGAAGTAAATATGCATCCAAATGAATTAAATATGCTCGAAACGAAAGAAATGATGATCGTAATGAAGTAAATATGCATTGAAAATGAAGTAAATATGCAAAAGAACGTAGCAAATTTTGATCTTAATGAAGTAAATATGCATCAAAACGAAGTAAATATGCATCGAAATGAAGGAAATGTTGATCGTAATTAAGTAAATATGCATAAAAATGAAGTAAATGTGCATCGAAACGAAAGAAATACACATCAAAATGAAGTAAATATGCATCAAAATAAAGGAAATGTTGATCGTAATGAAGTAATTATACATCAAAATGAAGTAAATGTGCATCGAAATGAAGGAAATACGCATCGGAACGAAGTAAATATGCATCAAAATGAAGTAAATGTGCATCGAAATGAAAGAAATATGCATCAAAACGAACTAAATATGCATCAAGATGAAGTAAATATTCATCTAAACGAATGAATTTTGATAGTAACGAGGTAAATATACATAAAAAATGAAATAAATGTGCATCAAAATGAATTAAATATTCATCGAAATAAAGTAAAAATGCATTAAAATGAAATATGTATGCATCTAAATGAAAGAAATATTGATCTAATAAAGAAAATATGCATCAAAATGAAGTAAATGTGCATCAAATCGAAGGAAATGTTTATCGTAATGAAGAAAATATGCATCAAAATAAAGTAAATGTGCATAGAAACGAAGGAAATATGCATCAGAACGAAGTAAATATGCATCAAAATGAAGTAAATAAGCATCAAAACGTAAGAAATGTTGATCGTAATGAAATAAATATTCATCAAAATGAAGTAAATATGCATCGAAACGAAAAAATTTGATCGTAATGAAGTAAATAAGCGTCAAAATTTAGCAAATATGCATCAAAACGAAGGACATATTGATCGCAATGAAGTAAATATGCATCAAAATGAAGTAAATATGCATCGAAATGAAGGAAATGTTCATCGTAATAAAGTAAATATGCATCAAAATGAAGTAAATGTGCGTCAAAATAAAGGAAATATGCATCGAAACGAAGTAAATATGCATCAAAATGAAGTAAATATAAATCTAAACGAATGAAATGTTGATCGTAATAAATTAAATATGCATCAAAATAAAGTTAATATGCATCGAAACGAAGGAAATATTGATATTAATGAAGTAAATATTTATCAAAATGTAGTAAATATGCATCGAAACGAAGGAAATGTTGATCTTAATGAAGGAAATACGCATCAAAATAAAGTATATATGCATCAAAATAAAGGAAATATTGATCGTAATGAAGTAATTATACATCAAAATGAAGTAAATGTGCATCGAAATAAAGGAAATACGCATCAGAACGAAGTAAATATGCATCAAAATGAAGTATATGTGCATCGAAACGAAAGAAATATGCATCGAAACAAAGTAAATATGCATCAAGATGAAATAAATATTCATCTAAACGAATGAAATGTTGATAGTAATGAGGTAAATATACATAAAAATGAAATAAATGTGCATCAAAACTAATTAAATATTCATTGAAATGAAGTAAAAATGCATTAAAATGAAATATGTATGCATCTAAATGAAAGAAATATTGATCTAATAATGAAAATATGCATCAAAATGAATTAAATGTGCATTGAAACGAATGAAATGTTTATCGTAATGAAGAAAATATGCATCAAAATGAAGTAAATGTGCATAGAAACGAAGGAAATATGCATCAGAACGAAGTAAATATGCATCAAAATGAAGTAAATAAGCATCAAAACGTAAGAAATGTTGATCGTAATGAAATAAATATGCATCAAAATGAAGTAAATATGCATCGAAACGAAAAAATTTGATCGTAATGAAGTAAATAAGCATCAAAATTTAGCAAATATGCATCTAAACGAAGGACATATTGATCTTAATGAAGTAAATATGCATCAAAATGAAGTAAATATGCATCGAAATGAAGGAAATGTTCATCGTAATGAAGTAAATATGCATCATAATGAAGTAAATGTGCATCAAAACGAAGGAAATATGCATCGAAACGAAGTAAATATGCAACAAAATGAAGTAAATATAAATCTAAACGAAGGAAATGTTGATCGTAATGAATTATATATGCATCAAAATAAAGTTAATATGCATCGAAACGAAGGAAATATTGATATTAATGAAGCAAATATTTATCAAAATGTAGTAAATATGCATCGAAACGAAGGAAATGTTGATCTTAATGAAGAAAATACGCATCAAAATGAAGTATATATGCATCAAAATGATGGAAATATTGATCGTAATGAAGTAATTATACATCAAAATGAAGTAAATGTGCATCGAAATGAAGGAAATACGCATCAGAACGAAGTAAATATGCATCAAAATGAAGTAAATGTGCATAGAAACGAAAGAAATATGCATCGAAACAAAGTAAATATGCATCAAGATGAACTAAATATTCATCTAAACGAATGAAATGTTGATAGTAATGAGGTAAATATACATAAAAATGAAATAAATGTGAATCAAAACGAATTAAATATTCATCGAAATGAAGTAAAAATGCATTAAAATGAAATATGTATGCATATAAATGAAAGAAATATTGATCTAATAAAGAAAATATGCGTCAAAATGAAGTAAATATGCATCGAAACGAAGGAAATGTTTATCGTAATGAAGAAAATATGCATCAAAATGAAGTAAATGTGCATAGAAACGAAGGAAATATGCATCAGAACGAAGGAAATATTGATTGTAATAAAGTAAATATGCATCGAAATGAAGAAAATGTTGATCGTAAAGAAGTAAATATGCATCCAAATGAATTAAATAAGCTCGAAACGAAAGAAATGATGATCGTAATGTAGTAAATATGCATCGAAAATGAAGTAAATATGCAAAAGAACGTAGCAAATTTTGATCTTAATGAAGTAAATATGCATCAAAACGAAGTAAATATGCATCGAAATGAAGGAAATGTTGATCGTAATTAAGTAAATATGCATCAAAATGAAGTAAATGTGCATCGAAACGAAAGAAATACACATCAAAATGAAGTAAATATGCATCAAAATAAAGGAAATGTTGATCGTAATGAAGTAATTATACATCAAAATGAAGTAAATGTGCATCGAAATGAAGGAAATACGCATCGGAACGAAGTAAATATGCATCAAAATGAAGTAAATGTGCATCGAAATGAAAGAAATATGCATCAAAACGAACTAAATATGCATCAAGATGAAGTAAATATTCATCTAAACGAATGAATTTTGATAGTAACGAGGTAAATATACATAAAAAATGAAATAAATGTGCATCAAAATGAATTAAATATTCATCGAAATAAAGTAAAAATGCATTAAAATGAAATATGTATGCATCTAAATGAAAGAAATATTGATCTAATAAAGAAAATATTCATCAAAATGAAGTAAATGTGCATCGAATCGAAGGAAATGTTTATCGTAATGAAGAAAATATGCATCAAAATGAAGTAAATGTGCATAGAAACGAAGGAAATATGCATCAGAACGAAGTAAATATGCATCAAAATGAAGTAAATAAGCATCAAAACGTAAGAAATGTTGATCATAATGAAATAAATATGCATCAAAATGAAGTAAATATGCATCGAAACGAAAAAATTTGATCGTAATGAAGTAAATAAGCATCAAAATTTAGCAAATATGCATCTAAACGAAGGACATATTGATCTTAATGAAGTAAATATGCATCAAAATGAAGTAAATATGCATAGAAATGAAGGAAATGTTCATCGTAATGAAGTAAATATGCATCATAATGAAGTAAATGTGCATCAAAACGAAGGAAATATGCATCGAAACGAAGTAAATATGCAACAAAATGAAGTAAATATAAATCTAAACGAAGGAAATGTTGATCGTAATGAATTAAATATGCATCAAAATAAAGTTAATATTCATCGAAACGAAGGAAATATTGATATTAATGAAGCAAATATTTATCAAAATGTAGTAAATATGCATCGAAACGAAGGAAATGTTGATCTTAATGAAGAAAATACGCATCAAAATGAAGTATATATGCATCAAAATGAAGGAAATATTGATCGTAATGAAGTAATTATACATCAAAATGAAGTAAATGTGCATCGAAATGAAGGAAATACGCATCAGAACGAAGTAAATATGCATCAAAATGAAGTAAATGTGCATCGAAACGAAAGAAATATGCATCGAAACAAAGTAAATATGCATCAAGATGAACTAAATATTCATCTAAACGAATGAAATGTTGATAGTAATGAGGTAAATATACATAAAAATGAAATAAATGTGCATCAAAACGAATTAAATATTCATCGAAATGAAGTAAAAATGCATTAAAATGAAATATGTATGCATATAATGAAAGAAATATTGATCTAATAAAGAAAATATGCGTCAAAATGAAGTAAATATGCATCGAAACGAAGGAAATGTTTATCGTAATGAAGAAAATATGCATCAAAATGAAGTAAATGTGTATAGAAACGAAGGAAATATGCATCAGAACGAAGGAAATATTGATTGTAATAAAGTAAATATGCATCGAAATGAAGAAAATGTTGATCGTAAAGAAGTAAATATGCATCCAAATGAATTAAATATGCTCGAAACGAAAGAAATGATGATCGTAATGAAGTAAATATGCATCGAAAATGAAGTAAATATGCAAAAGAACGTAGCAAATTTTGATCTTAATGAAGTAAATATGCATCAAAACGAAGTAGATATGCATCGAAATGAAGGAAATGTTGATCGTAATTAAGTAAATATGCATCAAAATGAAGTAAATGTGCATCGAAACGAAAGAAATACACATCAAAATGAAGTAAATATGCATCAAAATAAAGGAAATGTTGATCGTAATGAAGTAATTATACATCAAAATGAAGTAAATGTGCATCGAAATGAAGGAAATACGCATCGGAACGAAGTAAATATGCATCAAAATGAAGTAAATGTGCATCGAAATGAATGAAATATGCATCAAAACGAACTAAATATGCATCAAGATGAAGTAAATATTCATCTAAACGAATGAATTTTGATAGTAACGAGGTAAATATACATAAAAAATGAAATAAATGTGCATCAAAATGAATTAAATATTCATCGAAATAAAGTAAAAATGCATTAAAATGAAATATGTATGCATCTAAATGAAAGAAATATTGATCTAATAAAGAAAATATGCATCAAAATGAAGTAAATGTGCATCGAATCGAAGGAAATGTTTATCGTAATGAAGAAAATATGCATCAAAATGAAGTAAATGTGCATAGAAACGAAGGAAATATGCATCAGAACGAAGTAAATATGCATCAAAATGAAGTAAATAAGCATCAAAACGTAAGAAATGTTGATCGTAATGAAATAAATATGCATCAAAATGAAGTAAATATGCATCGAAACGAAAAAATTTGATCGTAATGAAGTAAATAAGCGTCAAAATTTAGCAAATATGCATCAAAACGAAGGACATATTGATCGCAATGAAGTAAATATGCATCAAAATGAAGTAAATATGCATCGAAATGAAGGAAATGTTCATCGTAATAAAGTAAATATGCATCAAAATGAAGTAAATGTGCGTCAAAACAAAGGAAATATGCATCGAAACGAAGTAAATATGCATCAAAATGAAGTAAATATAAATCTAAACGAAGGAAATGTTGATCGTAATAAATTATATATGCGTCAAAATAAAGTTAATATGCATCGAAACGAAGGAAATATTGATATTAATGAAGTAAATATTTATCAAAATGTAGTAAATATGCATCGAAACGAAGGAAATGTTGATCTTAATGAAGGAAATACGCATCAAAATAAAGTATATATGCATCAAAATGAAGGAAATATTGATCGTAATGAAGTAATTATACATCAAAATGAAGTAAATGTGCATCGAAATGAAGGAAATACGCATCAGAACGAAGTAAATATGCATCAAAATGAAGTAAATGTGCATCGATACGAAAGAAATATGGATCGAAACAAAGTAAATATGCATCAAGATGAAATAAATATTCATCTAAACGAATGAAATGTTGATAGTAATGAGGTAAATATACATAAAAATGAAATAAATGTGCATCAAAACTAATTAAATATTCATTGAAATGAAGTAAAAATGCATTAAAATGAAATATGTATGCATCTAAATGAAAGAAATATTGATCTAATAATGAAAATATGCATCAAAATGAAGTAAATGTGCATTGAAACGAAGGAAATGTTTATCGTAATGAAGAAAATATGCATCAAAATGAAGTAAATGTGCATAGAAACGAAGGAAATATGCATCAGAACGAAGTAAATATGCATCAAAATGAAGTAAATAAGCATCAAAACGTAAGAAATGTTGATCGTAATGAAATAAATATGCATCAAAATGAAGTAAATATGCATCGAAACGAAAAAATTTGATCGTAATAAAGTAAATAAGCATCAAAATTTAGCAAATATGCATCTAAACGAAGGACATATTGATCTTAATGAAGTAAATATGCATCAAAATGAAGTAAATATGCGTCGAAATGAAGGAAATGTTCATCGTAATGAAGTAAATATGCATCATAATGAAGTAAATGTGCATCAAAACGAAGGAAATATGCATCGAAACGAAGTAAATATGCAACAAAATGAAGTAAATATAAATCTAAACGAAGGAAATGTTGATCGTAATGAATTAAATATGCATCAAAATAAAGTTAATATGCATCGAAACGAAGGAAATATTGATATTAATGAAGCAAATATTTATCAAAATGTAGTAAATATGCATCGAAACGAAGGAAATGTTGATCTTAATGAAGAAAATACGCATCAAAATGAAGTATATATGCATCAAAATGAAGGAAATATTGATCGTAATGAAGTAATTATACATCAAAATGAAGTAAATGTGCATCGAAATGAAGGAAATACGCATCAGAACGAAGTAAATATGCATCAAAATGAAGTAAATGTGCATCGAAACGAAAGAAATATGCATCGAAACAAAATAAATATGCTTCAAGATGAACTAAATATTCATCTAAACGAATGAAATGTTGATAGTAATGAGGTAAATATAAATAAAAATGAAATAAATGTGCATCAAAACGAATTAAATATTCATTGAAATGAAGTAAAAATGCATTAAAATGAAATATGTATGCATATAAATGAATGAAATATTGATCTAATAAAGAAAATATGCGTCAAAATGAAGTAAATATGCATCGAAACGAAGGAAATGTTTATCGTAATGAAGAAAATATGCATCAAAATGAAGTAAATGTGCATAGAAACGAAGGAAATATGCATCAGAACGAAGGAAATATTGATTGTAATAAAGTAAATATGCATCGAAATGAAGAAAATGTTGATCGTAAAGAAGTAAATATGCATCCAAATGAATTAAATATGCTCGAAACGAAAGAAATGATGATCGTAATGAAGTAAATATGCATCGAAAATGAAGTAAATATGCAAAAGAACGTAGCAAATTTTGATCTTAATGAAGTAAATATGCATCAAAACGAAGTAAATATGCATCGAAATGAAGGAAATGTTGATCGTAATTAAGTAAATATGCATCAAAATAAAGTAAATGTGCATCGAAACGAAAGAAATACACATCAAAATGAAGTAAATATGCATCAAAATAAAGGAAATGTTGATCGTAATGAAGTAATTATATATCAAAATGAAGTAAATGTGCATCGAAATGAAGGAAATACGCATCGGAACGAAGTAAATATGCATCAAAATGAAGTAAATGTGCATCGAAATGAAAGAAATATGCATCAAAACGAACTAAATATGCATCAAGATGAAGTAAATATTCATCTAAACGAATAAATTTTGATAGTAACGAGGTAAATATACATAAAAAATGAAATAAATGTGCATCAAAATGAATTAAATATTCATCGAAATAAAGTAAAAATGCATTAAAATGAAATATGTATGCATCTAAATGAAAGAAATATTGATCTAATAAAGAAAATATGCATCAAAATGAAGTAAATGTGCATCGAATCGAAGGAAATGTTTATCGTAATGAATAAAATATGCATCAAAATGAAGTAAATGTGCATAGAAACGAAGGAAATATGCATCAGAACGAAGTAAATATGCATCAAAATGAAGTAAATAAGCATCAAAACGTAAGAAATGTTGATCGTAATGAAATAAATATGCATCAAAATGAAGTAAATATGCATCGAAACGAAAAAATTTGATCGTAATGAAGTAAATAAGCATCAAAATTTAGCAAATATGCATCAAAACGAAGGACATATTGATCGCAATGAAGTAAATATGCATCAAAATGAAGTAAATATGCATCGAAATGAAGGAAATGTTCATCGTAATAAAGTAAATATGCATCAAAATGAAGTAAATGTGCATCAAAACAAAGGAAATATGCATCGAAACGAAGTAAATATGCATCAAAATGAAGTAAATATAAATCTAAACGAAGGAAATGTTGATCGTAATAAATTAAATATGCATCAAAATAAAGTTAATATGCATCCAAACGAAGGAAATATTGATATTAATGAAGTAAATATTTATCAAAATGTAGTAAATCTACATCGAAACGAAGGAAATGTTGATCTTAATGAAGGAAATACGCATCAAAATAAAGTATATATGCATCAAAATGAAGGAAATATTGATCGTAATGAAGTAATTATACATCAAAATGAAGTAAATGTGCATCGAAATGAAGGAAATACGCATCAGAACGAAGTAAATATGCATCAAAATGAAGTAAATGTGCATCGAAACGAAAGAAATATGCATCGAAACAAAGTAAATATGCATCAAGATGAAATAAATATTCATCTAAACGAATGAAATGTTGATAGTAATGAGGTAAATATACATAAAAATGAAATAAATGTGCATCAAAACTAATTAAATATTCATTAAAATGAAGTAAAAATGCATTAAAATGAAATATGTATGCATCTAAATGAAAAAAATATTGATCTAATAAAGAAAATATGCGTCAAAATGAAGTAAATGTGCATCGAAATGAAGGAAATACGCATCAGAACGAAGTAAATATGCCTCAAAATGAAGTAAATGTGCATCGAAACGAAAGAAATATGCATCGAAACAAAGTAAATACGCATCAAGATGAAATAAATATTCATCTAAACGAATGAAATGTTGATAGTAATGAGGTAAATATACATAAAAATGAAATAAATGTGCATCAAAACTAATTAAATATTCATTGAAATGAAGTAAAAATGCATTAAAATGAAATACGTATGCATCTAAATGAAAGAAATATTGATCTAATAAAGAAAATATGCGTCAAAATGAAGTTAATGTGCATCGAAAAGAAGGAAATGTTTATTGTAATGAAGAAAATGTGCATCAAAATGAAGTAAATGTGCATAGAAACGAAGGAAATATGCATCAGAACGAAGTAAATATGCATCAAAATGAAGTAAATAAGCATCAAAACGTAAGAAATGTTGATCGTAATGAAATAAATATGCATCAAAATGAAGTAAATATGCATCGAAACGAAAAAATTTGATCGTATTGAAGTAAATAAGCATCAAAATTTAGCAAATATGCATCTAAACGAAGGACATATTGATCTTAATGAAGTAAATATGCATCAAAATGAAGGAAATGTTCATCGTAATGAAGTAAATATGCATCATAATGAAGTAAATGTGCATCAAAACGAAGGAAATATGCATCGAAACGAAGTAAATATGCATCAAAATGAAGTAAATATAAATCTAAACGAAGGAAATGTTGATCGTAATGAATTAAATATGCATCAAAATAAAGTTAATATGCATCGAAATGAAGGAAATATTGATATTAATGAAGTAAATATTTATCAAAATGTAGTAAATATGCATCGAAACGAAGGAAATGTTGATCTTAATGAAGAAAATACGCATCAAAATGAAGTATATATGCATCAAAATGAAGGAAATATTGATCGTAATGAAGTAATTATACATCAAAATGAAGTAAATGTGCATCGAAATGAAGGAAATACGCATTAGAACGAAGTAAATATGCATCAAAATGAAGTAAATGTGCATCGAAACGAAAGAAATATGCATCGAAACAAAGTAAATATGCATCAAGATGAACTAAATATTCATCTAAACGAATGAAATGTTGATAGTAATGAGGTAAATATACATAAAAATGAAATAAATTTGCATCAAAACAAATTAAATATTCATCGAAATGAAGTAAAAATGCATTAAAATGAAATATGTATGCATATAAATGAAATAAATATTTATCTAATAAAGAAAATATGTGTCAAAATGAAGTAAATATGCATCAAAACGAAGGAAATGTTTATCGTAATGAAGAAAATATGCATCAAAATGAAGTAAATGTGCATAGAAACGAAGGAAATATGCATCAGAACGAAGGAAATATTGATTGTAATAAAGTAAATATGCATCGAAATGAAGAAAATGTTGATCGTAATGAAGTAAATATGCATCCAAATGAATTAAATAGGCATCGAAACGAAAGAAATGTTGATCGTAATGACGTAAATAAGCATCAAAATTTAGCAAATATGCATCAAAATGAAGACATATTGATCGCAATGAAGTAAATATGCATCAAAATGAAGTAAATATGCATCGAAATGAAGGAAATGTTCATCGTAATGAAGTAAATATGCATTAAAATGAAGTAAATATGCATCGAAACGAAAAAATTTTGATCGTAATGAAGTAAATAAGCATCAAAATTTAGCAAATATGCATCAAAACGAAGGACATATTGATCTCAATGAAGTAAATATGCATCAAAATATGTATCAAAATAAAGTTAATATACATCGAAACAAAGGAAATATTGATATTAATGAAGTAAATATTTATCAAAATGTAGTAAATATGCATCGAAACGAAGGAAATGTTGATCTTAATGAAGGAAATACGCATCAAAATAAAGTATATATGCATCAAAATGAAGGAAATATTGATCGTAATGAAGTAATTATACATCAAAATGAAGTAAATGTGCATCGAAATGAAGGAAATACGCATCAGAACGAAGTAAATATGCATCAAAATGAAGTAAATGTGCATCGAAACGAAAGAAATATGCATCGAAACAAAGTAAATATGCATCAAGATGAAATAAATATTCATCTAAACAAATGAAATGTTGATAGTAATGAGGTAAATATAAATAAAAATGAAATAAATGTGCATCAAAACGAATTAAATATTCATCGAAATGAAGTAAAAATGCATTAAAATGAAATATGTATGCATATAAATGAATGAAATATTGATCTAATAAAGAAAATATGCGTCAAAATGAAGTAAATATGCATCGAAACGAAGGAAATGTTTATCGTAATGAAGAAAATATGCATCAAAATGAAGTAAATGTGCATAGAAACGAAGGAAATATGCATCAGAACGAAGGAAATATTGATTGTAATAAAGTAAATATGCATCGAAATGAAAGAAGTGATGATCGTAATGAAGTAAATATGCATCCAAATGAATTAAATATGCTCGAAACGAAAGAAATTATGATCGTAATGAAGTAAATATGCATCGAAAATGAAGTAAATGTGCATCGAAATGAAAGAAATATGCATCAAAACGAATTAAATATGCATCAAGATGAATTAAATATTCATCTAAACGAATGAATTTTGATAGTAACGAGGTAAATATACATAAAAAATTAAATAAATGTGCATCAAAACGAATTAAATATTCATCGAAATAAAGTAAAAATGCATTAAAATGAAATATGTATGCATCTAAATGAAAGAAATATTGATCTAATAAAGAAAATATGCGTCAAAATGAAGTAAATGTGCATCGAATCGAAGGAAATGTTTATCGTAATGAAGAAAATATGCATCAAAATGAAGTAAATATGCATCGAAATGAAGGAAATGTTGATCGTAATAAAGTAAATATGCATCGAAATGAAGGAAATGTTGATCGTAATGAAGTAAATATGCATCAAGATGAATTATATATGCATCGAAATGAAAGAAGTGATGATCGTAATGAAGTAAATATGCATCGAAAACGAAGTAAATATGCAAAAAAACGTAGTAAATTTTGATCTTAATGAAGTAAATATGCATCAAAATGAAGTAAATATGCATTGAAACGAAGAACATGTTGATCGTAATTAAGTAAATGTGCATCAAAATGAAGTAAATGTGCATCGAAACGAAGTAAATATGTTTCGAAACGAAGGAAACGTTTATCTTAATGAAGAAAATATGCAATAAAATGAAGTAAATGTGCATAGAAACGAAGGAAATATGCATAGGAACGAAGAAAATATGCATCAAAATGAAGTAAATATACATTGAAACGAAGGAAATGTTGATCGTAATGTAGTAATTATACATCAAAATGAAGTAAATGTGCATCGAAATGAAGGAAATACGCATCGGAACGAAGTAAATATGCATCAAAATGAAGTAAATATGCATCAAAACGAAA
The DNA here is from genome assembly GCA_023678885.1 of Pogostemon cablin. Taxonomy (NCBI): domain Eukaryota; kingdom Viridiplantae; phylum Streptophyta; class Magnoliopsida; order Lamiales; family Lamiaceae; genus Pogostemon; species Pogostemon cablin. The sequence continues at coordinate 57,386 of JAHCLQ010000362.1, forward strand.
TAAATCTTGATCGTAATAAAGTAAATATGCATCAAAATGAAGTAAATGTGCATAGAAACGAAGGAAATACGCATCAAAACGAAGTAAATATGCATCAAAATTAAGTAAATATGCATCAAAATAAAGGAAATATTGATTGTAATAAAGTAAATATGCATCGAAATGAATAAAATGTTGATCGTAATGAAGTAAATATGCATCCACATGAATTAAATATGCTCGAAACAAAAGAAATGATGATCATAATGAAGTAAATATGCATCGAAAATGAAGTAAATATGCAAAAGAACGTAGCAAAATTTGATCTTAATGAAGTAAATATGCATCAAAACGAAGTAAATATACATCGAAATGAAGAAAATGTTGATCGTAATTAAGTAAATATGCATCAAAATGAAGTAAATGTGCATCGAAACGAAAGAAATACACATCAAAATGAAGTAAATATGCATCAAAATAAAGGAAATGTTGATCGTAATGAAGTAATTATACATCAAAATGAAGTAAATGTGCATCGAAATGAAGGAAATACGCATCGGAACGAAGTAAATATGCATTAAAATGAAGTAAATGTGCATCGAAATGAAAGAAATATGCATCAAAACGAATTAAATATGCATCAAGATGAAGTAAATATTCATCTAAACGAATGAATTTTGATAGTAACGAGGTAAATATACATAAAAAATGAAATAAATGTGCATCAAAACGAATTAAATATTCATCGAAATAAAGTAAAAATGCATTAAAATGAAATATGTATGCATCTAAATGAAAGAAATATTGATCTAATAAAGAAAATATGCGTCAAAATTAAGTAAATGTGCATCGAATCGAAGGAAATGTTTATCGTAATGAAGAAAATATGCATCAAAATGAAGTAAATATGCATCAAAATGAAGGAAATGTTTATCGTAATAAAGTAAATATGCATAAAAATGAAGTAAATATACATTGAAATGAAGGAAATGTTGATCGTAATGAAGTAAATATGCATCAAGATGAATTAAATATGCGTCGAAATGAAAGAAGTGATGATCGTAATGAAGTACATATTCATCGAAAACGAAGTAAATATGCAAAAAAACGTAGTAAATTTTGATCTTAATGAAGTAAATATGCATCAAAATGAAGTAAATGTGCATAGAAACGAAGGAAATGTTTATCGTAATGAAGAAAATATGCATCAAAATGAAGTAAATGTGCATAGAAACGAAGGAAATATGCATCAGAACGAAGTAAATATGCATCAAAATGAAGTAAATAAGCATCAAAACGAATGAAATATTGATCTTAATGAAATAAATATGCATTAAAATGAAGTAAATATGCATCGAAACGAAAAAATTTTGATCGTAATGAAGTAAATAAGCATCAAAATTTAGCAAATATGCATCAAAACGAAGGACATATTGATCTCAATGAAGTAAATATGCATCAAAATATGCATCAAAATAAAGTTAATATGTATCGAAACGAAGGAAATATTGATATTAATGAAGTAAATATTTATCAAAATGTAGTAAATATGCAATGAAACGAAGGAAATGTTGATCTTAATGAAGGAAATACACATGAAAATGAAGTATATATGCATCAAAATGAAGGAAATGTTGATCGTAATTATAATATCTTAGCTCAACTAGATTTTTTTTAGAAAGTCCAAAATCTATTTATTTATTTTTATGGCCCAAAAGGCAAGCCCTAACTTAGCCCAACTAGATTTATTTTAGAAAGCCCAAAACCTATTTATTTATTTATATGGCCCAAAAGGCCAAACTTATTTATTTATTTATTTTGTGGCCCAAAGTTTTAGTCCACTTAAATGGCCTGATATATAATTATTAAGGCTAAAGTTAAAAAAAAAAGAGAGAGAGAAGAACGGGAGAAGAAAAACAAAAGAGGGGAAAGAAGAGAGTGAAGAGGAGAAACCCTTGTTGATCAAATTCTCCCTTACAACCCTCATCCTAGGTGGTTTCTAAGTTGTTTTGAGGTAAGTAGTGTGTGAATTAAGCTTCCTTCTTCCATGATTTTGTAATTTTGTGGGGTTTTTCTTTTTGGTATGTGGGTAATTTGCATACTGTTCGAACTGATTTTGACATAGCTATTGCCCTCGAAAGTTTGCAAACTTAATTTTTGTACGTAGCTGAACTCGTTAGCTTTCCGTAGCCACTTGAAACGCCTCAATCCGATTATTCTACAATTAGTTATGATTTTTCTCGTAAACTGCCGCTAGCTGGAAAATTTCAGAATTTTTATGTCGAATTCAAACTTATTTTCTATCGTTTCGTTTAGTTAATGTATTGAAATGGGTTATGTGGGATTGGGAACTTATGTTAAGGAGTTACATGCCATTTTTATTTAATATCGACTCGTTCGAACTCGATTAGGATTTGTTTTTAGCAATGAAAGGGATGTTACAGCTAATAGTTAGTTATATTTAATTTGTCTTTAATTTCTCATCTCCTTTCTAGGTAAAGAACTATCGATGAAGGGCAAGGGACCGACTTCAGATTCCGGAGAGAGTTAATCACTTCCTTGTGAGTTGATAATTCGGGAACGCCTTCTCTTGTGGGAAGTGTGGACCCTCGATAAATGTGCATTTGTTTTAGTTTTAGTTAATTGATAAGAAAATTATTTGGTATTGTGTTATGTGGTAAAGAGCCTGATTGGCTCGATTGCTCTGGTTAGAGTCATGTTAGCCATTTTATGAGTATTATTGATTTCTGGTTATTCTTGTGTGCCAATTAAGACTCTTACTTGAGTCGTTATTCATCTTATGATGCACATGCATATGTATGCCTGGTACCAACGTTAAGTAGCCCGAATTGGTCACGGTTCGGGTGAGTTGGAGCGACATTGATTAAGTAGCCCGAATTGTCGCGGTTCGGGTGAGTTAGAGTAACAACCAAGTTGCCCGTGATTGGCAAACCTGGGTGAGTTAGATCTAACGGGGCACCTGTGCATTTGCCAAATACTGATACTCTGGTGGGTGATCGTTAGATGGATTAGTCTATTATAGGCTCAGTCAACGTCACCGGTGTGGGACATGCATGTCATATATGTTTATATGTTTGATCATTTCAAGTATTCACATCGATATTGAGTTGTGAACTTTAGCACTTGGCGTGTTGAGAAAGAATATTAATGTGCATTTTATCTAGAGTAACGGTGACGGGCTATGACTGTCTCTCGACGGAGAGCTCAGTTCGAGGAGGATATTGACTACCCACCGTCTTTTATGTGATAACATGTTGTTTGAACTAATTGTGTTATTCGTAAATGTGCACTAAGGTTTTTATTTTCATTAATATGTATACTGAGTGAGAAATAGTTATTGTGGGACGAAATGTGGGATTTTATGTTATGAACCACGAGTGGAATACATGCTTCGTATAAGGGTCGGGGTGACCGGCTTATCACCTCACTGAGCTAGTGGTTTTGCTCACCCCCATCATTCTTTCCTTTTCAGGCTGTTGATATTGTTTTGGTTGGAGGTTTTCCTATCGTTTGCTCGTCATCCAATCCGTGTTTTGGGTACTTTCTATTTTATGTAAATTGACGGATTCATTGGCGAGATTGTATAGTTTAAATTTGGTGACCCCCTTGATGTTCTTTTTGTTCCTTCGCGATGTTATATCGTTCATGTATATTTTCTTTAAACTAAGTTACACCGTTGTATTTTGTACCTTTGTAAATCCTTGTTGATACTTTTTGAGATGATGTCCTCGGGTTGTACCCGTTGTTATCAGTTGTTCAGCTCTACAGGTACTTGATAGCAAGCCTTACGTTTTCTATAAACTTTGTGGAGTGGAGTGCACCCATTCTGCGAAATTTATGGTTAACGAGGCGGTTGTCGCGTTCTGTCTGGGGTCGGGGTGTGACAGTAATGAAGTAATTATACATCAAAATGAAGTAAATGTGCATCGAAATGAAGGAAATACGCATCGGAACGAAGTAAATATACATCAAAATGAAGTAAATGTGCATCGAAACGAAAGAAATATGCATCGAAACAAAGTAAATATGCATAAAGATGAAGTAAATATTCATCTTAACAAATGAAATGTTGATAGTAATGAGGTAAATATACATAAAAAATGAAATAAATGTGCATCAAAACAAGTTAAATATTCATCGAAATGAAGTAAAAATGCATTAAAATGAAATATGCATGCATCTAAATGAAAGAAATATTGATCTAATAAAGAATATATGCGTCAAAATGAAGTAAATATGCATCGAAACGAAGGAAATGTTTATCGTTATGAAGAAAATATGCATCAAAATGAAGTAAATGTGCATAGAAACGAAGGAAATATGCATCAGAACGAAATAAATATGCATCAAAATGAAGTAAATAAGAATCAAAACGTAAGAAATGTTGATCGTAAAGAAATAAATAAGCATCAAAATGAAGTAAATATGCATCGAAACGAAAAAATTTTGATCGTAATGAAGTAAATAAGCATCAAAATTTAGCAAATATGCATCAAAACGAAGGACATATTGATCTCAATGAAGTAAATATGCATCAAAATGTAGTAAATATGCATCGAAATGAAGGAAATGTTCATCATAATGATGTAAATATACATCAAAATGAAGTAAATGTGCATTGAAATGAAGGAAATGTTGATCGTAATGAAATAATTATACATCAAAATGAAGTAAATGTGCATTGAAATGAAGGAAATACGCATAGGAACAAAGTAAATATTCATCAAAACGAAAGAAATGTTGATCGTAATAACGTAAATATGCATCAAAATGGAGTAAATATTCATCGAAACGAAGGAAACGTTGATCTTAATGAAGGAAATATGCATCAAAATGAAGTAGATATAAATCAAAACGAAAGAAATGTTGATCGTAATGAAGTAAATATGCTTCAAAATGAAGTAAATGTGCATAGAAACGAAGGAAATACGCATCAAAACGAAGTAAGTATGCATCAAAATGAAGTAAATAACATAGAAGTGAAGGAAATGTTGATCGTAATAAAGTACATATGCATTAAAATGAAGTAAATATGCATCGAAATAAAGGAAATGTTGATCGTAATGAAGTAAATATGCATCAAAATGAATTAAATATGCATCGAAACGAAAGAAATGATGATCGTAATGAAGTAAATATGCATCGAAAATAAAGTAAATATGCAAAAAAAACGTAGTAAATTTTGATCTTAATGAAGTGAATATGCATCAAAATGAAGTAAATATGTATCGAAATGAAGGAAATGTTGATCGTAAATAAGTAAATATGCATCAAAATGAAGTAAATGTACATCGAAACGAAAGAAATATGCATCAAAACGAAGTAAATATGCATCAAAATGAAGTAAATATTCATCTTAAAGAAGGAAATGTTGATAGTAGATAAAAAATAAAGTAATTGTGCATCAAAACGAATTAAATAGTCATCGAAATGAAGTAAAAATGCATTAAAATGAAATATGTATTCATCTAAACGAAAGAAATATTTATCTAATAAAGAAAATATGCGTCAAAATGATGTAAATATGCATCGAAACGAAGGAAATGTTTATCGTAATGAAGAAAATATGCAATAAAATGAGGTAAATGTGCATAGAAACGAAGGAAATATGCATCGGAACGAAGTAAATATGCATCAAAATGAAGTAAATATGCATCGAAACGAAGGAAATGTTGATCATAATGTAGTAATTATACATCAAAATGAAGTAATTGTGCATCGAAATGAAGGAAATACGCATCGGAACGAAGTAAATATGCATCAAAATGAAGTAAATATGCATCAAAACGAAATAAATGTTGATCGTTATAAAGTAAATATGCATCAAAATGAAGTAAATGTGCGTAGAAACGAAGGAAATACGCATCAAAACGAAGTAAATATGCATCAAAATTAAGTAAATATGCATCGAAATGAAGGAAATATTGATTTTAATAAAGTAAATATGCATCGAAATGAAGAAAAGGTTGATCGTAATGAAGAAAATATGCATCCAAATAAATTAAATATGCATCGAAACGAAAGAAATGATGATCGTAATAAAGTAAATATGCATCGAAAATGAAGTAAATATGCAAAAGAACGTAGCAAATTTTGATCTTAATTAAGTAAATATGCATCAAAACGAAGTAAATATGCATCGAAATGAAGGAAATGTTGATCATAATTAAGTAAATATGCATCAAAATGAAGTAAATGTGCATCGAAACGAAAGAAATACACATCAAAATGAAGTAAAAATGCATCAAAATGATGGAAATGTTGATCGTAATGAAGTAATTATACATCAAAATGAAGTAAATGTGCATCGAAATGAAGGAAATACGCATCGGAACGAAGTAAATATGCATCAAAATGAAGTAAATGTGCATCGAAACGAAAGAAATATGCATCAAAACGAAGTAAATATGCATCAAGATGAAGTAAATATTCATCTAAACGAATGAATTTTGATAGTATTGAGGTAAATATACATAAAAATGAAATAAATGTGCATAAAAACAAATTAAAAATTCATCGAAATGAAGTAAAAATGTATTAAAATTAAATATTTATGCATCTAAATGAAAGAAATATTGATCTAATAAAGAAAATATGCGTCAAAATGAAGTAAATGTGTATCCAAACGAAGGAAATGTTTATCGTAATGAAGAAAATATGCATCAAAATAAAGTAAATGTGCATAGAAACGAGGAAATATTCATCAGAACGAAGTAAATATGCATCAAAATGAAGTAAATAAGCATCAAAACGTAAGAAATGTTGATCGTAATGAAATAAATATGCATCAAAATGAAGTAAATATGCATCGAAACGATAAAATTTTGATCGTAATGAAGTAAATAAGCATCAAAATTTAGCAAATATGCATCAAAACGAAGGACATATTGATCGCAATGAAGTAAATATGCATCAAATGAAGTAAATATGCATCAAAATGAAAGAAATGTTCATCGTAATAAAGTAAATATGAATCAAAATGAAGTAAATGTGCATCAAAACGAAGGAAATATGCATCAAAATGAAGTAAATATACATCTAAACGAAGGAAATGTTGATCGTAATGAATTAAATATGCATCAAAATAAAGTTAATATGCATCGAAACAAAGGAAATATTGATATTAATGATGTAAATATTTATCAAAATGTAGTAAATATGCATCAAAACGAAGGAAATGTTGATCTTAATTAAGGAAATACGCATCAAAATGAAGTAAATATGCATCAAAATGAAGGAAATGTTGATCGTAATGAAGTAATTATACATCAAAATGAAGTAAATGTGCATCTAAATGAAGGAAATACGCATCGGAACGAAGTAAATATGCATCAAAATGAAGTAAATGTGCATCGAAACGAAAGAAATATGCATCGAAACAAAGTAAATATGCATCAAAATGAAGTAAATGTGCATCAAAACGAGAGAAATATGCATCAAAACGAAGTAAATATGCATCAAGATGAAGTAAATATTCATCTAAACGAATGAATTTTAATAGTATTGAGGTAAATATACATAAAAAATGAAATAAATAGGCATCAAAACGAATTAAATATTCATTGAAATGAAGTAAAAATGCATTAAAATGAAATATGTATGCATCTAAATGAAAGAAATATTGATCTAATAAAGAAAATATGCGTCAAAATGAGGTAAATATGCATCGAAACAAAGGAAATGTTTATCGTAATGAAGAAAATATGCATCAAAATGTAGTAAATGTGCATAGAAACGAAGGAAATATGCATCAGAACGAAGTAAATATGCATAAAAATGAAGTAAATAAGCATCAAAACGTAAGAAATGTTGATCGTAATGAAATAAATATGCATCAAAATGAAGTAAATATGCATCGAAACGAAAAAATTTTGATCGTAATGAAGTAAATAAGCATCAAAATTTAGCAAATATGCATCAAAATGAAGGACATATTGATCTCAATGAAGTAAATATGCATCAAAATGATGTAAATATGCATCGAAATGAAGGAAATGTTCATCGTAATGAAGTAAATATGCATCATAATGAAGTAAATGTGCATCAAAACGAAGGAAATATGCATCGAAACGAATTAAATATGCATCAAAATGAAGTAAATATGCATCTAAACGAAGGAAATGTTGATCGTAATGAATTAAATATGCATCAAAATAAAGTTAATATGCATCGTAACGAAGGAAATATTGATATTAATAAAGTAAATATTTATCAAAATGTAATAAATATGCATCGAAACGAAGGAAATGTTGATCTTAATGAAGGAAATACGCATCAAAATGAAGTAAATATGCATCAAAATGAAGGAAATGTTGATCGTAATGAAGTAATTATACATCAAAATGAAGTAAATGTGCATCGAAATGAAGGAAATACGCATCGGAACAAAGTAAATATGCATCAAAACGAAAGAAATGTTGATCGTAATAAAGTAAATATGCATCAAAATGGAGTAAATATGCATCGAAACGAAGAAAATGTTGATCTTAATGAAGGAAATATGCATCAAAATGAAGTAGATATAAATCGAAACGAAAGAAATGTTGACGTAATGAAGTAAATATGCATCAAAATGAAGTAAATGTGCATAGAAACGAAGGAAATACGCATCAAAACGAAGTAAGTATGCATCAAAATGAAGTAAATAGCATCGAAGTGAAGGAAATGTTGATCGTAATAAAGTACTTATGCATAAAAATGAAGTAAATATGCATCGAAATAAAGGAAATGTTGATCGTGATGAAGTAAATATGCATCAAAATGAATTAAATATGCATCGAAACGAAAGAAATGATGATTGTAATTAAGTAAATATGCATCGAAAATGAAGTAAATATGCAAAAAAAAAAAAACGTAGTAAAATTTGATCTTAATGAAGTAAATATGCATAAAATTGAAGTAAATATGGATCGAAATGAAGGAAATGTTGATCGTAATTAAGTAAATATGCATCAAAACGAAGTAAATGTGCATCGAAACAAAAGAAATATGCATCAAAACGAAGTAAATATGCATCAAAATGAAGTAAATATTCATCTAAACGAAGGAAATGTTGATAGTAATGAAGTAAATATAGATAAAAAATGAAGTAATTGTGCATCAAAACGAATTAAATATTCATCGAAATGAAGTAAAAATGCATTAAAATGAAATATGTATGCATCTAAACGAAAGAAATATTGATCTAATAAAGAAAATATGCATCAAAATGAAGTAAATATGCATCGAAACGAAGTAAATGTTTATCGTAATAAAGAAAATATGCAATAAAATGAAGTAAATGTGCATAGAAACGAAGGAAATATGCATCGGAACGAAGTAAATACGCATCAAAATGAAGTAAATATGCATCGAAACGAAGGAAATGTTGATCGTAATGTAGTAATTATACATCAAAATGAAGTAAATGTGCATCGAAATGAAGGAAATACACACCGGAACAAAGTAAATATGCATCAAAATGAAGTAAATATGCATCAAAACAAAATAAATGTTGATCGTAATAAAGTAAATATGCATCAAAATTAAGTAAATGTGCGTAGAAACGAAGGAAATACGCATCAAAACGAAGTAAATATGCATCAAAATTAAGTAAATATGCATCGAAATGAAGGAAATATTGATTGTAATAAAGTAAATATGCATCGAAATGAAGGAAATGTTTATCGTAATGAAGTAAATATGCATCAAGATGAATTAAATATGCATCGAAACGAAAGAAGTGATGATCGTAATGAAGTAAATAAGCATCGAAAATGAAGTAAATATGAAAAAAACGTAGTAAATTTTGATCTTAATGAAGTAAATATGCATCAAAATGAAATAAATATGCATTGAAACAAAGAAAATGTTGATCGTAATTAAGTAAATGTGCATCAAAATGAAGTAAATGTGCATCGAAACGAAAGAAATATGCATCAAAACGAAGTAAATATGCATCAAAATGAAGTAAATATTAATCTAAACGAATGAAATGTTGATAGTAATGAAGTAAATATACATAAAAAATTAAGTGAATGTGCATCAAAACGAATTAAATATTCATCGAAATGAAGTAAAAATGCTTTAAAATGAAATATGTATGCATCTAAATGAAAGAAATATTAATCTAATAAAGAAAATATGCGTCTAAATGAAGTAAATGTGCGTAGAAACGAAGGAAATGTTTATCGTAATGAAGAAAATATGCATCAAAATGAAGTAAATGTGCATAAAAACGAAGGAAATATGCATCAGAACGAAGTAAATATGCATCAAAATGAAGTAAATATGCATCGAAATAAAAAAATTTTGATCGTAATGAAGTAAATAAGCATCAAAATTTAGCAAATACGCATCAAAACGAAGGACATATTGATCGCAATGAAGTAAATATGCATCAAAATGAAGTAAATATGCATCGAAATGAAGGAAATGTTCATCGTAATAAAGTAAATATGCATCAAAATGAAGTAAATGTGCATCAAAACGAAGGAAATATGCATCGAAACGAAGTAAATATGCATCAAAATGAAGTGAATATACATCTAAACGAAGGAAATGTTGATCGTAATGAATTAAATATGCATCAAAATAAAGTTAATATGCATCGAAACGAAGGAAATATTGATATTAATGAAGTAAATATTTATCAAAATGTAGTAAATATGCATCGAAATTAAGGAAATGTTGATCTTAATGAAGGAAATACGCATCAAAATGAAGTATATATGCATCAAAATGAAGGAAATATTGATCGTAATGAAGTAATTATACATCAAAATGACGTAAATGTGCATCGAAATGAAGGAAATACGCATCGGAACGAAGTAAATATGCATCGAAACGAAGGAATTGTTTATCGTAATGAAGAAAATATGCATCAAAATGAAGTAAATGTGCATAGAAACGAAGGAAATATGCATCAGAACGAAGTAAATATGCATCAAAATTAAGTAAATAAGCACCAAAACGTAAGAAATGTTGATCGTAATGAAATAAATATGCATCAAAATGAAGTAAATATGCATCGAAACGAAAACATTTTGATCGTAATGAAGTAAATAAGCATCAAAATTTAGCAAATATGCATCAAAACGAAGGACATATTGATCTCAATGAAGTAAATATGCATCAAAATGAAGTAAATATGCATCGAAATGAAGGAAATATTCATCGTAATGAAGTAAATATGCATCATAATGAAGTAAATGTTCATCAAAACGAAGGAAATATGCATCGAAACGAAGTGAATATGCATCAAAATGAAGTAAATATGCATCTAAACGAAGGAAATGTTGATCGTAATGAATTAAATATGCATCAAAATAAAGTTAATATGCATCGAAACGAAGGAAATATTGATATTAATGAAGTAAATATTTATCAAAATGTAGTAAATATGCATCGAAACGAAGGAAATGTTGATCTTAATGAAGGAAATACGCATCAAAATGAAGTAAATATGCATCAAAATGAAGGAAATGTTGATCGTAATGAAGTAATTATACATCAAAATGAAGTAAATGTGCATCGAAATGAAGGAAATATGCATCGGAACAAAGTAAATATGCATCAAAACGAAAGAAATGTTGATCGTAATAAAGTAAATATGTATCAAAATGGTGTAAATATGCATCGAAACGAAGGAAATGTTGATCTTAATGAAGGAAATATGCATCAAAATGAATTAGATATAAATCGAAACGAAAGAAATGTTGATCGTATTAAAGTAAATATACATCAAAATTAAGTAAATGTGCATAGAAACTAAGGAAATACGCATCAAAACGAAGTAAGTATGCATCAAAATGAAGTAAATAGCTTCGAAGTGAAGGAAATGTTGATCGTAATAAAGTACATATGCATAAAAATGAAGTAAATATGCATCGAAATAAAGGAAATGTTGATCGTAATGAAGTAAATATGCATCAAAATGAATTAAATATGCATCGAAACGAAAGAAATGATTATCGTAATGAAGTAAATATGCATCGAAAATGAAGTAAATATGCAAAAAAAAACGTAGTAAATTTTGATCTTAATTAAGTAAATATGCATCAAAATGAAGTAAATATGCCTCTAAATGAAGGAAATGTTGATCGTAATTAAGTAAATATGCATCAAAATGAAGTAAATGTGCATCGAAACAAAAGAAATATGCATCAAAACGAAGTAAATATGCATCAAAATGAAGTAAATATTCATCTAAACGAAGGAAATGTTTATAGTAATGAAGCAAATGAAGATAAAAAAAAAGAAAGGAAATATTGATTGTAATAAAGTAAATATGCATCGAAATGAAGAAAATATTGATCGTAATGAAGTAAATATGCATCAAAATGAATTAAATATGCATCGAAACGAAAGAAATGATTATCGTAATGAAGTAAATATGCATCGAAAATGAAGTAAATATGCAAAAAAAAAACGTAGTAAATTTTGATCTTAATTAAGTAAATATGCATCAAAATGAAGTAAATATGCCTCGAAATGAAGGAAATGTTGATCGTAATTAATTAAATATGCATCAAAATGAAGTAAATGTGCATCGAAACAAAAGAAATATGCATCAAAACGAAGTAAATATGCATCAAAATGAAGTAAATATTCATCTAAACGAAAGAAATGTTTATAGTAATGAAGTAAATGTAGATAAAAAAAAAAAGAAAGGAAATATTGATTGTAATAAAGTAAATATGCATCGAAATGAAGAAAATATTGATCGTAATGAAGTAAATATGCATCCAAATGAATTAAATATGCATCGAAACGAAAGAAATGATGATCGTAATGAAGTAAATATGCATCGAAAATGAAGTAAATATGCAAAAGAACGTAGCAAATTTTGATCTTAATAAAGTAAATATGCATCAAAACGAAGTAAATATGCATCGAAATGAAGGAAATGCTGATCGTAATTAAGTAAATATGCATCAAAATGAAGTAAATGTGCATCGAAAGGAAAGAAATACACATCAAAATGAAGTAAATATGCATCAAAATGAAGGAAATGTTGATCGTAATGAAGTAATTATACATCAAAATGAAGTAAATGTGCATCGAAATGAAGGAAATACGCATCGGAACGAAGTAAATATGCATCAAAATTAAGTAAATGTGCATCGAAGCAAAAGAAATATGCATCAAAACGAAGTAAATATGCATCAAGATGAAGTAAATATTCATCTAAACGAATGAATTTTGATAGTAATGAGCTAAATATAAATAAAAAATGAAATAAATGTGCATCAAAATGAATTAAATATTCATCGAAATGAAGTAAAAATGCATTAAAATGAAATATGTATGCATCTAAATGAAAGAAATATTGATCTAATAAAGAAAATATGCGTCAAAATGAAGTAAATGTGCATCGAAACGAAGGAAATATGCATCAGAACGAAGTAAATATGCATCAAAATGAAGTAAATAAGCACCAAAACATAAGAAATGTTGATCGTAATGAAATAAATATGCATCAAAATGAATTAAATATGCATCAAAACGAAAAAAATTTTATCGTAATGAAGTAAATAAACATCAAAATTTAGCAAATTTGCATCAAAACGAAGGACATATTTATCGCAATGAAGTAAATATGCATCGAAATGAAGGAAATGTTCATCGTAATAAAGTAAATACGCATCAAAATGAAGTAAATGTGCATCAAAACGAAGGAAATATGCATCGAAACGAAGTAAATATGCATTAAAATGAAGTAAATATACATCTAAACGAAGGAAATGTTGATCGTAATGAATTAAATATGCATCAAAATAAAGTTAATGTGCATCGAAACGAAGGAAATATTGATATTAATGAAGTAAATATTTATCAAAATGTAGTAAATGTGCATCGAAACGAAGGATATGTTGATCTTAATGAAGGAAATACGCATCGTAATGAAGTAAATATGCATCAAAATGAAGTAAATGTGCATCGAAACGAAAAAAATATGCATCGAAACAAAGTAAATATGCATCAAGATGAAGTAAATATTCATCTAAACGAATGAAATGTTGATAGTAATGAGGTAAATATACATAAAAAATGAAATAAATGTGCATCAAAATGAATTAAATATTCATCAAAATGAAGTAAAAATGCATTAAAATGAAATATGTATGCATCTAAATGAAAGAAATATTGATCTAATAGAGAAAATATGCGTCAAAACGAAGTAAATATGCATCGAAATGAAGAAAATGTTTATCGTTATGAAGAAAATATGCATCAAAATGAAGTAAATGTGCATAGAAACGAAGGAAATATGCATCAGAACGAAGTAAATATGCATCAAAATGAAGTAAATAAGCATCAAAACGTAAGAAATGTTGATCGTAATGAAATAAATATGCATCAAAATGAAGTAAATATGCATCGAAACGAAAAAATTTTGATCGTAATGAGTAAATAAGCATAAAAATTTAGCAAATATGCATCAAAACCAAAGACAAATTGATCTCAATGAAGTAAATATGCATCAAAATGAAGTAAATATGCATCAAAATGAAGGAAATGTTCATCGTAATGAAGTAAATATGCATCATAATGAAGTAAATGTGCATCAAAACGAAGAAAATATGCATCGAAACGAAGTAAATATGCATCTAAACGAAGGAAATGTTGATCGTAATGAATTAAATATGCATCAAAATAAAGTTAATATGCATCGAAATGAAGGAAATATTGATATTAATGAAGTGAATATTTATCAAAGTGTAGTAAATATGCATCGAAACGAAGAAAATGTTGATCTTAATGAAGGAAATACGCATCAAAATGAAGTAAATATGCATCAAAATGAAGGAAATGTTGATCGTAATGAAGTAATTATACATCAAAATGAAGTAAATGTGCATCGAAATGAAGGAAATACGCATCGGAACAAAGTAAATATTCATCAAAACGAAAGAAATGTTGATCGTAATAAAGTAAATATGCATCAAAATGGAGTAAATATGCATCGAAACGAAGGAAATGTTGATCTTAATGAAGGAAATATGCATCAAAATGAAGTAGATATAAATCGAAACGAAAGAAATGTTGATCGTAATGAAGTAAATATGCATCAAAATGAAGTAAATGTGCATAGAAACGAAGGAAATACGCATCAAAACGAAGTAAGTATGCATCAAAATTAAGTAAATAGCATCGAAGTGAAGGAAATGTTGATCGTAATAAAGTACATATGCGTAAAAATGAAGTAAATATGCATCGAAATAAAGGAAATGTTAATCGTAATGAAGTAAATATGCATCAAAATGAATTAAATATGCATCGAAACGAAAGAAATGATGATCGTAATGAAGTAAATATGCATCGAAAATGAAGTAAATATGCAAAAAAAAACGTAGTAAATTTTGATCTTAATGAAGTAAATATGCATCAAAATGAAGTAAATATGCAACGAAATGAAAGAAATGTTGATCGTAATTAAGTAAATATGCATCAAAACGAAGTAAATGTGCATCGAAACAAAAGAAATATGCATTAAAACGAAGTAAATATGCATCAAAATGAAGTAAATATTCATCTAAACGAAGGAAATATTGAAAGTAATGAAGTAAATATAGATAAAAAAATGAAGTAATTGTGCATCAAAACGAATTAAATATACATCGAAATGAAGTAAAAATGCATTAAAATGAAATATGTATGCATCTAAACGAAAGAAATATTGATCTAATAAAGAAAATATGCGTCAAAATGAAGTAAATATGCATCGAAACGAAGGAAATGTTTATCGTAATGAAGAAAATATGCAATAAAATGAAGTAAATGTGCATAGAAACGAAGGAAATATGCATCGGAACGAAGTAAATATGCTTCAAAATGAAGTAAATATGCATCGAAACGAAGGAAATGTTGATCGTAATGTAGTATTTATACATCAAAATGAAGTAAATGTGCATCGAAATGAAGGAAATACGCATCGGAACGAAGTAAATATGCATCAAAATGAAGTAAATATGCATCAAAACGAAATAAATGTTGATCCTAATAAAGTAAATAAGCATCAAAATGAAGAAAATGTGCGTAGAAACGAAGGAAATACGCATCAAAACGAAGTAAATATGCATCAAAATTAAGTAAATATGCATCGAAATGAAGGAAATATTGTTTGTAATAAAGTAAATATGCATCGAAATGAAGGAAATGTTGATCATAATGAAGTAAATATGCATCAAAATGAATTAAATATGCATCGAAACGAAAGAAATGATGATCGTAATGAAGTAAATATGCATCGAAATGGAAGTAAATATGCAAAAGAACGTAACAATTTTTGATCTTAATGAAGTAAATATGCATCAAAACTAAGTAAATATGCATCGAAATGAAGGAAATGTTGATTGTAATTAAGTAAATATGAATCAAAATGAAGTAAATGTGCATCGAAACGAAAGAAATACACATCAACATGAAGTAAATATGTATCAAAATGAAGAAAATATTGATCGTAATGAAGTAATTATACATCAAAATGAAGTAAATGTGCATCGAAATGAAGGAAATACGCATCGGAATGAAGTAAATATGCATCAAAATGAAGTAAATGTGCATCGAAACGAAAGAAATATGCATCAAAACGAAGTAAATATGCATCAAGATGAAGTGAATATTCATCTAAACGAATGAATTTTGATAGTAATGAGGAAATATACATAAAAATGAAATAAATGTGCATCAAAACGAATTAAATATTCATCGGAATGAAGTAAAAATGCATTAAAATGAAATATGTATGCATCTAAATGAAAGAAATATTTATCTAATAAAGAAAATATGCGTCAAAATGAAGTAAATGTGCATCGAAACGAAGGAAATGTTTATCGTAATGAAGAAAATATGCATCAAAATGAAGTAAATGTGCATAGAAACGAAGGAAATATGCATCAGAAAGAACTAAATATGCATCAAAATGTAGTAAATAAGCATCAAAACGAATAAAATGTTGATCTTAATGAAATAAATATGCATCAAAATGAAGTAAATATGCATCGAAATGAAGTAAATAAGCATCAAAATTTAGCTAATATGCATCAAAACGAAGGACATATTGATCTCAATGAAGTAAATATGCATCAAAATGAAGTAAATATGCATGGAAATGAAGGAAATGTTCATCGTAATGAAGTAAATATGCATCAAAATTAAGTAAATGTGCATCAAAACGAAGGAAATATGCATCGAAACGAAGTAAATATGCATCAAAATGAAGTAAATATACATCTAAACGAAGGAAATGTTGATCGTAATGAATTAAATATGCATCAAAATAAAGTTAATATGCATCGAAACGAAGGAAATATTGATATTAATGAAGTAAATATTTATCAAAATGTAGTAAATATGCATCGAAACAAAGGAAATGTTGATCTTAATGAAGGAAATACGCATCAAAATGAAGTATATATGCATCAAAATGAAGCAAATGTTGATCGTAATGAAGTAATTATACATCAAAATGTAGTAAATGTGCATCAAAATGAAGGAAATACGCATCGGAACAAAGTAAATATGCATCAAAATGAAGTAAATATGCATCGAAATGAAGGAAATGTTGATCTTAAAGAAAGAAATATGCATCAAAATGAAGTAGATAAAAATCAAAACGAAGGAAAATTTGATCGTAATGAAGTAAATATGCATCAAAATGAAGTAAATATTCATCTAAATGAAGGAAATGTTGATATTAATGAAGTAAATATAGATAAAAAATAAATTAATTTTGCATCAAAACGAATTAAATATTCATCGAAATGAAGTAAAAATGCATTAAAAAGAAATATTTATGCTTCTAAATGAAAGAAATATCGATCTAATAAAGAAAATTTGCGTCAAAATGAAGTAAATATGCATCAAAACGAAGGAAATGTTTATCGTAATGAAGAAAATATGCATCAAAATGAAGTAAATGTGCATAGAAACGAAGGAAATATGCATCGAAAAAAAGTAAATATGCATCAAAATGAAGTAAATATGCATCGAAACGAAGGAAATGTTGATCGTAATGTAGTAATTATACATCAAAATGAAGTAAATGTGCATCGAAATGAAGGAAATACGCATTGGAACGAAGTAAATATGCATCAAAATGAAGTAAATATGCATCAAAACGAAATAAATGTTGATCGTAATAAAGTAAATATGCATCAAAATGAAGTAAATATGAATCAAAACGAAGGAAATGTTGATCTTAATTAAGGAAATATGCATCAAAATGAAGTAGATATACATCGAAACTAAGGAAATGTTGATCGTAATAAAGTAAATATGCATCAAAATGAAGTAAATGTTCGTAGAAACAAAGGAAATACGCAAAAAACGAAGTAAATATGCATCAAAATGAAGTAAATATGCATCGAAATGAAGGAATTGATCGTAATAAAGTAAATATGCATCGAAATGAAGAAAATTTTGACCGTAATGAAGTAAATATGCATAAAATGAATTAAATATGCATCGAAACGAAGGACATATTGATCTCAAAGAAGTAAATATGCATCAAAATGAAGTAAATATACATCGAAATGAAGGAAATGTTCATCTTAATGAAGTAAATATGCATCAAAACGAATAAAATGTTGATCTTAATGAAATAAATATGCATCAAAATGAAGTAAATATGCATCGAAATGAAGCAAATAAGCATCAAAATTTAGCTAATATGCATCAAAACGAAGGACATATTGATCTCAATGAAGTAAATATGCATCAAAATGAAGTAAATATGCATGGAAATGAAGGAAATGTTCATCGTAATGAAGTAAATATGCATCAAAATTAAGTAAATGTGCATCAAAACAAAGGAAATATGCATCGAAACGAAGTAAATATGCATCAAAATGAAGTAAATATACATCTAAACGAAGGAAATGTTGATCGTAATGAATTAAATATGCATCAAAATAAAGTTAATATGCATCGAAACGAAGGAAATATTGATATTAATGAAGTAAATATTTATCAAAATGTAGTAAATATGCATCGAAACAAAGGAAATGTTGATCTTAATGAAGGAAATACGCATCAAAATGAAGTATATATGCATCAAAATGAAGCAAATGTTGATCGTAATGAAGTAATTATACATCAAAATGTAGTAAATGTGCATCGAAATGAAGGAAATACGCATCGGAACAAAGTAAATATGCATCAAAATGAAGTAAATATGCATCGAAATGAAGGAAATGTTGATCTTAAAGAAAGAAATATGCATCAAAATGAAGTAGATAAAAATCAAAACGAAGGAAAATTTGATCGTAATGAAGTAAATATGCATCAAAATGAAGTAAATATTCATCTAAACGAAGGAAATGTTGATATTAATGAATTAAATATAGATAAAAAATAAATTAATTTTGCATCAAAACGAATTAAATATTCATCGAATGAAGTAAAAATGCATTAAAAAGAAATATTTATGCTTCTAAATGAAAGAAATATCGATCTAATAAAGAAAATTTGCGTCAAAATGAAGTAAATATGCATCAAAACGAAGGAAATGTTTATCGTAATGAAGAAAATATGCATCAAAATGAAGTAAATGTGCATAGAAACGAAGGAAATATGCATCGAAAAAAAGTAAATATGCATCAAAATGAAGTAAATATGCATCGAAACGAAGGAAATGTTGATCGTAATGTAGTAATTATACATCAAAATGAAGTAAATGTGCATCGAAATGAAGGAAATACGCATTGGAACGAAGTAAATATGCATCAAAATGAAGTAAATATGCATCAAAACGAAATAAATGTTGATCGTAATAAAGTAAATATGCATCAAAATGAAGTAAATATGAATCGAAACGAAGGAAATGTTGATCTTAATTAAGGAAATATGCATCAAAATGAAGTAGATATACATCGAAACTAAGGAAATGTTGATTGTAATAAAGTAAATATGCATCAAAATGAAGTAAATGTTCGTAGAAACAAAGGAAATACGCAAAAAAAGAAGTAAATATGCATCAAAATGAAGTAAATATGCATCGAAATGAAGGAATTGATCGTAATAAAGTAAATATGCATCGAAATGAAGAAAATTTTGACCGTAATGAAGTAAATATGCATAAAATGAATTAAATATGCATCGAAACGAAGGACATATTGATCTCAAAGAAGTAAATATGCATCAAAATGAAGTAAATATGCATCGAAATGAAGGAAATGTTCATCTTAATGAAGTAAATATGCATCAAAACGAATAAAATGTTGATCTTAATGAAATAAATATGCATCAAAATGAAGTAAATATGCATCGAAATGAAGTAAATAAGCATCAAAATTTAGCTAATATGCATCAAAACGAAGGACATATTGATCTCAATGAAGTAAATATGCATCAAAATGAAGTAAATATGCATGGAAATGAAGGAAATGTTCATCGTAATGAAGTAAATATGCATCAAAATTAAGTAAATGTGCATCAAAACGAAGGAAATATGCATCGAAACGAAGTAAATATGCATCAAAATGAAGTAAATATACATCTAAACGAAGGAAATGTTGATCGTAATGAATTAAATATGCATCAAAATAAAGTTAATATGCATCGAAACGAAGGAAATATTGATATTAATGAAGTAAATATTTATCAAAATGTAGTAAATATGCATCGAAACAAAGGAAATGTTGATCTTAATGAAGGAAATACGCATCAAAATGAAGTATATATGCATCAAAATGAAGCAAATGTTGATCGTAATGAAGTAATTATACATCAAAATGTAGTAAATGTGCATCGAAATGAAGGAAATACGCATCGGAACAAAGTAAATATGCATCAAAATGAAGTAAATATGCATCGAAATGAAGGAAATGTTGATCTTAAAGAAAGAAATATGCATCAAAATGAAGTAGATAAAAATCAAAACGAAGGAAAATTTGATCGTAATGAAGTAAATATGCATCAAAATGAAGTAAATATTCATCTAAATGAAGGAAATGTTGATATTAATGAAGTAAATATAGATAAAAAATAAATTAATTTTGCATCAAAACGAATTAAATATTCATCGAAATGAAGTAAAAATGCATTAAAAAGAAATATTTATGCTTCTAAATGAAAGAAATATCGATCTAATAAAGAAAATTTGCGTCAAAATGAAGTAAATATGCATCAAAACGAAGGAAATGTTTATCGTAATGAAGAAAATATGCATCAAAATGAAGTAAATGTGCATAGAAACGAAGGAAATATGCATCGAAAAAAAGTAAATATGCATCAAAATGAAGTAAATATGCATCGAAACGAAGGAAATGTTGATCGTAATGTAGTAATTATACATCAAAATGAAGTAAATGTGCATCGAAATGAAGGAAATAAGCATTGGAACGAAGTAAATATGCATCAAAATGAAGTAAATATGCATCAAAACGAAATAAATGTTGATCGTAATAAAGTAAATATGCATCAAAATGAAGTAAATATGAATCAAAACGAAGGAAATGTTGATCTTAATTAAGGAAATATGCATCAAAATGAAGTAGATATACATCGAAACTAAGGAAATGTTGACCGTAATAAAGTAAATATGCATCAAAATGAAGTAAATGTTCGTAGAAACAAAGGAAATACGCAAAAAACGAAGTAAATATGCATCAAAATGAAGTAAATATGCATCGAAATGAAGGAATTGATCGTAATAAAGTAAATATGCATCGAAATGAAGAAAATTTTGACCGTAATGAAGTAAATATGCATAAAATGAATTAAATATGCATCGAAACGAAGGACATATTGATCTCAAAGAAGTAAATATGCATCAAAATGAAGTAAATATACATCGAAATGAAGGAAATGTTCATCTTAATGAAGTAAATATGCATCAAAACGAATAAAATGTTGATCTTAATGAAATAAATATGCATCAAAATGAAGTAAATATGCATCGAAATGAAGCAAATAAGCATCAAAATTTAGCTAATATGCATCAAAACGAAGGACATATTGATCTCAATGAAGTAAATATGCATCAAAATGAAGTAAATATGCATGGAAATGAAGGAAATGTTCATCGTAATGAAGTAAATATGCATCAAAATTAAGTAAATGTGCATCAAAACAAAGGAAATATGCATCGAAACGAAGTAAATATGCATCAAAATGAAGTAAATATACATCTAAACGAAGGAAATGTTGATCGTAATGAATTAAATATGCATCAAAATAAAGTTAATATGCATCGAAACGAAGGAAATATTGATATTAATGAAGTAAATATTTATCAAAATGTAGTAAATATGCATCGAAACAAAGGAAATGTTGATCTTAATGAAGGAAATACGCATCAAAATGAAGTATATATGCATCAAAATGAAGCAAATGTTGATCGTAATGAAGTAATTATACATCAAAATGTAGTAAATGTGCATCGAAATGAAGGAAATACGCATCGGAACAAAGTAAATATGCATCAAAATGAAGTAAATATGCATCGAAATGAAGGAAATGTTGATCTTAAAGAAAGAAATATGCATCAAAATGAAGTAGATAAAAATCAAAACGAAGGAAAATTTGATCGTAATGAAGTAAATATGCATCAAAATGAAGTAAATATTCATCTAAACGAAGGAAATGTTGATATTAATCAATTAAATATAGATAAAAAATAAATTAATTTTGCATAAAAACGAATTAAATATTCATCGAAATGAAGTAAAAATGCATTAAAAAGAAATATTTATGCTTCTAAATGAAAGAAATATCGATCTAATAAAGAAAATTTGCGTCAAAATGAAGTAAATATGCATCAAAACGAAGGAAATGTTTATCGTAATGAAGAAAATATGCATCAAAATGAAGTAAATGTGCATAGAAACGAAGGAAATATGCATCGAAAAAAAGTAAATATGCATCAAAATGAAGTAAATATGCATCGAAACGAAGGAAATGTTGATCGTAATGTAGTAATTATACATCAAAATGAAGTAAATGTGCATCGAAATGAAGGAAATACGCATTGGAACGAAGTAAATATGCATCAAAATGAAGTAAATATGCATCAAAACGAAATAAATGTTGATCGTAATAAAGTAAATATGCATCAAAATGAAGTAAATATGAATCGAAACGAAGGAAATGTTGATCTTAATTAAGGAAATATGCATCAAAATGAAGTAGATATACATCGAAACTAAGGAAATGTTGATTGTAATAAAGTAAATATGCATCAAAATGAAGTAAATGTTCGTAGAAACAAAGGAAATACGCAAAAAACGAAGTAAATATGCATCAAAATGAAGTAAATATGCATCGAAATGAAGGAATTGATCGTAATAAAGTAAATATGCATCGAAATGAAGAAAATTTTGACCGTAATGAAGTAAATATGCATAAAATGAATTAAATATGCATCGAAACGAAGGACATATTGATCTCAAAGAAGTAAATATGCATCAAAATGAAGTAAATATGCATCGAAATGAAGGAAATGTTCATCTTAATGAAGTAAATATGCATCAAAACGAATAAAATGTTGATCTTAATGAAATAAATATGCATCAAAATGAAGTAAATATGCATCGAAATGAAGTAAATAAGCATCAAAATTTAGCTAATATGCATCAAAACGAAGGACATATTGATCTCAATGAAGTAAATATGCATCAAAATGAAGTAAATATGCATGGAAATGAAGGAAATGTTCATCGTAATGAAGTAAATATGCATCAAAATTAAGTAAATGTGCATCAAAACGAAGGAAATATGCATCGAAACGAAGTAAATATGCATCAAAATGAAGTAAATATACATCTAAACGAAGGAAATGTTGATCGTAATGAATTAAATATGCATCAAAATAAAGTTAATATGCATCGAAACGAAGGAAATATTGATATTAATGAAGTAAATATTTATCAAAATGTAGTAAATATGCATCGAAACAAAGGAAATGTTGATCTTAATGAAGGAAATACGCATCAAAATGAAGTATATATGCATCAAAATGAAGCAAATGTTGATCGTAATGAAGTAATTATACATCAAAATGTAGTAAATGTGCATCGAAATGAAGGAAATACGCATCGGAACAAAGTAAATATGCATCAAAATGAAGTAAATATGCATCGAAATGAAGGAAATGTTGATCTTAAAGAAAGAAATATGCATCAAAATGAAGTAGATAAAAATCAAAACGAAGGAAAATTTGATCGTAATGAAGTAAATATGCATCAAAATGAAGTAAATATTCATCTAAATGAAGGAAATGTTGATATTAATGAAGTAAATATAGATAAAAAATAAATTAATTTTGCATCAAAACGAATTAAATATTCATCGAAATGAAGTAAAAATGCATTAAAAAGAAATATTTATGCTTCTAAATGAAAGAAATATCGATCTAATAAAGAAAATTTGCGTCAAAATGAAGTAAATATGCATCAAAACGAAGGAAATGTTTATCGTAATGAAGAAAATATGCATCAAAATGAAGTAAATGTGCATAGAAACGAAGGAAATATGCATCGAAAAAAAGTAAATATGCATCAAAATGAAGTAAATATGCATCGAAACGAAGGAAATGTTGATCGTAATGTAGTAATTATACATCAAAATGAAGTAAATGTGCATCGAAATGAAGGAAATAAGCATTGGAACGAAGTAAATATGCATCAAAATGAAGTAAATATGCATCAAAACGAAATAAATGTTGATCGTAATAAAGTAAATATGCATCAAAATGAAGTAAATATGAATCAAAACGAAGGAAATGTTGATCTTAATTAAGGAAATATGCATCAAAATGAAGTAGATATACATCGAAACTAAGGAAATGTTGACCGTAATAAAGTAAATATGCATCAAAATGAAGTAAATGTTCGTAGAAACAAAGGAAATACGCAAAAAACGAAGTAAATATGCATCAAAATGAAGTAAATATGCATCGAAATGAAGGAATTGATCGTAATAAAGTAAATATGCATCGAAATGAAGAAAATTTTGACCGTAATGAAGTAAATATGCATAAAATGAATTAAATATGCATCGAAACGAAGGACATATTGATCTCAAAGAAGTAAATATGCATCAAAATGAAGTAAATATACATCGAAATGAAGGAAATGTTCATCTTAATGAAGTAAATATGCATCAAAACGAATAAAATGTTGATCTTAATGAAATAAATATGCATCAAAATGAAGTAAATATGCATCGAAATGAAGCAAATAAGCATCAAAATTTAGCTAATATGCATCAAAACGAAGGACATATTGATCTCAATGAAGTAAATATGCATCAAAATGAAGTAAATATGCATGGAAATGAAGGAAATGTTCATCGTAATGAAGTAAATATGCATCAAAATTAAGTAAATGTGCATCAAAACAAAGGAAATATGCATCGAAACGAAGTAAATATGCATCAAAATGAAGTAAATATACATCTAAACGAAGGAAATGTTGATCGTAATGAATTAAATATGCATCAAAATAAAGTTAATATGCATCGAAACGAAGGAAATATTGATATTAATGAAGTAAATATTTATCAAAATGTAGTAAATATGCATCGAAACAAAGGAAATGTTGATCTTAATGAAGGAAATACGCATCAAAATGAAGTATATATGCATCAAAATGAAGCAAATGTTGATCGTAATGAAGTAATTATACATCAAAATGTAGTAAATGTGCATCGAAATGAAGGAAATACGCATCGGAACAAAGTAAATATGCATCAAAATGAAGTAAATATGCATCGAAATGAAGGAAATGTTGATCTTAAAGAAAGAAATATGCATCAAAATGAAGTAGATAAAAATCAAAACGAAGGAAAATTTGATCGTAATGAAGTAAATATGCATCAAAATGAAGTAAATATTCATCTAAACGAAGGAAATGTTGATATTAATCAATTAAATATAGATAAAAAATAAATTAATTTTGCATAAAAACGAATTAAATATTCATCGAAATGAAGTAAAAATGCATTAAAAAGAAATATTTATGCTTCTAAATGAAAGAAATATCGATCTAATAAAGAAAATTTGCGTCAAAATGAAGTAAATATGCATCAAAACGAAGGAAATGTTTATCGTAATGAAGAAAATATGCATCAAAATGAAGTAAATGTGCATAGAAACGAAGGAAATATGCATCGAAAAAAAGTAAATATGCATCAAAATGAAGTAAATATGCATCGAAACGAAGGAAATGTTGATCGTAATGTAGTAATTATACATCAAAATGAAGTAAATGTGCATCGAAATGAAGGAAATACGCATTGGAACGAAGTAAATATGCATCAAAATGAAGTAAATATGCATCAAAACGAAATAAATGTTGATCGTAATAAAGTAAATATGCATCAAAATGAAGTAAATATGAATCGAAACGAAGGAAATGTTGATCTTAATTAAGGAAATATGCATCAAAATGAAGTAGATATACATCGAAACTAAGGAAATGTTGATTGTAATAAAGTAAATATGCATCAAAATGAAGTAAATGTTCGTAGAAACAAAGGAAATACGCAAAAAACGAAGTAAATATGCATCAAAATGAAGTAAATATGCATCGAAATGAAGGAATTGATCGTAATAAAGTAAATATGCATCGAAATGAAGAAAATTTTGACCGTAATGAAGTAAATATGCATAAAATGAATTAAATATGCATCGAAACGAAGGACATATTGATCTCAAAGAAGTAAATATGCATCAAAATGAAGTAAATATGCATCGAAATGAAGGAAATGTTCATCTTAATGAAGTAAATATGCATCAAAACGAATAAAATGTTGATCTTAATGAAATAAATATGCATCAAAATGAAGTAAATATGCATCGAAATGAAGTAAATAAGCATCAAAATTTAGCTAATATGCATCAAAACGAAGGACATATTGATCTCAATGAAGTAAATATGCATCAAAATGAAGTAAATATGCATGGAAATGAAGGAAATGTTCATCGTAATGAAGTAAATATGAATCAAAATTAAGTAAATGTGCATCAAAACGAAGGAAATATGCATCGAAACGAAGTAAATATGCATCAAAATTAAGTAAATATACATCTAAACGAAGGAAATGTTGATCGTAATGAATTAAATATGCATCAAAATAAAGTTAATATGCATCGAAACGAAGGAAATATTGATATTAATGAAGTAAATATTTATCAAAATGTAGTAAATATGCATCGAAACAAAGGAAATGTTGATCTTAATGAAGGAAATACGCATCAAAATGAAGTATATATGCATCAAAATGAAGCAAATGTTGATCGTAATGAAGTAATTATACATCAAAATGTAGTAAATGTGCATCGAAATGAAGGAAATACGCATCGGAACAAAGTAAATATGCATCAAAATGAAGTAAATATGCATCGAAATGAAGGAAATGTTGATCTTAAAGAAAGAAATATGCATCAAAATGAAGTAGATAAAAATCAAAACGAAGGAAAATTTGATCGTAATGAAGTAAATATGCATCAAAATGAAGTAAATATTCATCTAAACGAAGGAAATGTTGATATTAATGAAGTAAATATAGATAAAAAATAAATTAATTTTGCATCAAAACGAATTAAATATTCATCGAAATGAAGTAAAAATGCATTAAAAAGAAATATTTATGCTTCTAAATGAAAGAAATATCGATCTAATAAAGAAAATTTGCGTCAAAATGAAGTAAATATGCATCAAAACGAAGGAAATGTTTATCGTAATGAAGAAAATATGCATCAAAATGAAGTAAATGTGCATAGAAACGAAGGAAATATGCATCGAAAAAAAGTAAATATGCATCAAAATGAAGTAAATATGCATCGAAACGAAGGAAATGTTGATCGTAATGTAGTAATTATACATCAAAATGAAGTAAATGTGCATCGAAATGAAGGAAATACGCATTGGAACGAAGTAAATATGCATCAAAATGAAGTAAATATGCATCAAAACGAAATAAATGTTGATCGTAATAAAGTAAATATGCATCAAAATGAAGTAAATATGAATCGAAACGAAGGAAATGTTGATCTTAATTAAGCAAATATGCATCAAAATGAAGTAGATATACATCGAAACTAAGGAAATGTTGATCGTAATAAAGTAAATATGCATCAAAATGAAGTAAATGTTCGTAGAAACAAAGGAAATACGCAAAAAACGAAGTAAATATGCATCAAAATGAAGTAAATATGCATCGAAATGAAGGAATTGATCGTAATAAAGTAAATATGCATCGAAATGAAGAAAATTTTGACCGTAATGAAGTAAATATGCATAAAATGAATTAAATATGCATCGAAACGAAGGACATATTGATCTCAAAGAAGTAAATATGCATCAAAATGAAGTAAATATACATCGAAATGAAGGAAATGTTCATCTTAATGAAGTAAATATGCATCAAAACGAATAAGATGTTGATCTTAATGAAATAAATATGCATCAAAATGAAGTAAATATGCATCGAAATGAAGTAAATAAGCATCAAAATTTAGCTAATATGCATCAAAACGAAGGACATATTGATCTCAATGAAGTAAATATGCATCAAAATGAAGTAAATATGCATGGAAATGAAGGAAATGTTCATCGTAATGAAGTGAATATGCTTCAAAATTAAGTAAATGTGCATCAAAACGAAGGAAATATGCATCGAAACGAAGTAAATATGCATCAAAATGAAGTAAATATACATCTAAACGAAGGAAATGTTGATCGTAATGAATTAAATATGCATCAAAATAAAGTTAATATGCATCGAAACGAAGGAAATATTGATATTAATGAAGTAAATATTTATCAAAATGTAGTAAATATGCATCGAAACAAAGGAAATGTTGATCTTAATGAAGGAAATACGCATCAAAATGAAGTATATATGCATCAAAATGAAGCAAATGTTGATCGTAATGAAGTAATTATACATCAAAATGTAGTAAATGTGCATCGAAATGAAGGAAATACCCATCGGAACAAAGTAAATATGCATCAAAATGAAGTAAATATGCATCGAAATGAAGGAAATGTTGATCTTAAAGAAAGAAATATGCATCAAAATGAAGTAGATAAAAATCAAAACGAAGGAAAATTTGATCGTAATGAAGTAAATATGCATCAAAATGAAGTAAATATTCATCTAAACGAAGGAAATGTTGATATTAATGAAGTAAATATAGATAAAAAATAAATTAATTTTGCATCAAAACGAATTAAATATTCATCGAAATGAAGTAAAAATGCATTAAAAAGAAATATTTATGCTTCTAAATGAAAGAAATATCGATCTAATAAAGAAAATTTGCGTCAAAATGAAGTAAATATGCATCAAAACGAAGGAAATGTTTATCGTAATGAAGAAAATATGCATCAAAATGAAGTAAATGTGCATAGAAACGAAGGAAATATGCATCGAAAAAAAGTAAATATGCATCAAAATGAAGTAAATATGCATCGAAACGAAGGAAATGTTGATCGTAATGTAGTAATTATACATCAAAATGAAGTAAATGTGCATCGAAATGAAGGAAATACGCATTGGAACGAAGTAAATATGCATCAAAATGAAGTAAATATGCATCAAAACGAAATAAATGTTGATCGTAATAAAGTAAATATGCATCAAAATGAAGTAAATATGAATCGAAACGAAGGAAATGTTGATCTTAATTAAGGAAACATGCATCAAAATGAAGTAGATATACATCGAAACTAAGGAAATGTTGATCGTAATAAAGTAAATATGCATCAAAATGAAGTAAATGTTCGTAGAAACAAAGGAAATACGCAAAAAACGAAGTAAATATGCATCAAAATGAAGTAAATATGCATCGAAATGAAGGAATTGATCGTAATAAAGTAAATATGCATCGAAATGAAGAAAATTATGACCGTAATGAAGTAAATATGCATAAAATGAATTAAATATGCATCGAAACGAAGGACATATTGATCTCAAAGAAGTAAATATGCATCAAAATGAAGTAAATATGCATCGAAATGAAGGAAATGTTCATCTTAATGAAGTATATATGCATCAAAATTAAGTAAATGTGCATCAAAACGAAGGAAATATGCATCGAAACGAAGTAAATATGCATCAAAATGAAGTAAATATACATCTAAACGAAGGAAATGTTGATCGTAATGAATTAAATATGCATCAAAATAAAGTTAATATGTATCGAAACGAAGGAAATATTGATATTAATGAAGTAAATATTTATCAAAATGTAGTAAATATGCATCGAAACAAAGGAAATGTTGATCTTAATGAAGGAAATACGCATCAAAATGAAGTATATATGCATCAAAATGAAGAAAATGTTGATCGTAATGAAGTAATTATACATCAAAATGAAGTAAATGTGCATCGAAATGAAGGAAATACGCATCGGAACAAAGTAAATATGCATCAAAATGAAGTAAATTTGCATCGAAATGAAGGAAATGTTGATCTTAAAGAAGGAAATATACATCAAAATGAAGTAGATAAAAATCAAATCGAAGGAAATGTTGATCGTAATGAAGTAAATATGCATCAAAATGAAGTAAATATTAATCTAAACGAAGGAAATGTTGATATTAATGAAGTAAATATAGATAAAAAATAAAGTAATTGTGCGTCAAAACGAATTAAATATTCATCGAAATGAAGTAAAAATGCATTAAAAAGAAATATTTATGCTTATAAATGAAAGAAATATCGATCTAATAAAGAAAATTTGCGTCAAAATGAAGTAAATATGCATCAAAACGAAGGAAATGTTTATCGTAATGAAGAAAATATGCATCAAAATGAAGTAAATGTGCATAGAAAAGAAGGAATATGCATCGGAACGAAGTAAATATGCATCAAAATGAAGTAAATATGCATCGAAACGAAGGAAATGTTGATCGTAATGTAGTAATTATACATCAAAATGAAGTAAATGTGCATCGAAATGAAGGAAATACACATTGGAACGAAGTAAATATGCATCAAAATGAAGTAAATATGCATCAAAACGAAATAAATGTTGATCGTAATAAAGTAAATATGCATCAAAATGAAGTAAATATGAATCGAAACGAAGGAAATGTTGATCTTAATTAAGGAAATATGCATCAAAATGAAGTAGATATACATCGAAACTAAGGAAATGATGATCGTAATAAAGTAAATATGCATCAAAATGAAGTAAATGTTCATAGAAACAAAGGAAATACGCAAAAAACGAAGTAAATATGCATCAAAATGAAGTAAATATGCATCGAAATGAAGGAATTGATCGTAATAAAGTAAATATGCATCGAAATGAAGAAAATTTTGACCGTAATGAAGTAAATATGCATCAAAATGAATTAAATATGCATCGAAACGAAGGAAATGATGATCGTAATGAAGTAAATATGCATCGAAAACGAAGTAAATATGCAAAAGATCGTAGCAAATTTTGATCTTAATGAAGTAAATATGCATCAAAACGAAGTAAATATGCATCGAAACGAAGGAAATGTTGATCGTAATTAAGTAAATATGCATCGAAATGAAGTAAATGTGCATCGAAACAAAAGAAATACACATCAAAATGAAGTAAA
The DNA here is from genome assembly GCA_023678885.1 of Pogostemon cablin. Classification (NCBI taxonomy): domain Eukaryota; kingdom Viridiplantae; phylum Streptophyta; class Magnoliopsida; order Lamiales; family Lamiaceae; genus Pogostemon; species Pogostemon cablin. The sequence continues at coordinate 88,915 of JAHCLQ010000362.1, forward strand.
TATGCATCAAAATGAAGAAAATGTTGATCGTAATGAAGTATTTATACATCAAAATGAAGTAAATGTGCATCGAAATGAAGGAAATACGCATCGGAACAAAGTAAATATGAATCAAAATGAAGTAAATATGCATCAAAACGAAATAAATGTTGATCGTAATAAAGTAAATATGCATCAAAATGAAGTAAATATGCATCGAAACGAAGGAAATGTTGATCTTTATTAAGGAAATATTCATCAAAACGAAAGAAATGTTGATCGTAATGAATTAAATATGCATCAAAATAAAGTTAATATGCATCGAAACGAAGGAAATATTGATATTAATGAAGTAAATATTTATCAAAATGTAGTAAATATGCATCGAAACAAAGAAATGTTGATCTTAATGAAGGAAATACGCATCAAAATGAAGTATATATGCATCAAAATGAAGCAAATGTTGATCGTAATGAAGTAATTATACATCAAAATGAAGTAAATGTGCATCGAAATGAAGGAAATACGCATCGGAACAAAGTAAATATGCATCAAAATGAAGTAAATATGCATCGAAACGAAGGAAATGTTGATCTTAAAGAAGGAAATATGCATCAAAATGAAGTAGATAAAAATCAAAACGAAGGAAATGTTGATCGTAATTAAGTAAATATGCATCAAAATGAAGTAAATATTCATCTAAACGAAGGAAATGTTGATATTAATGAAGTAAATATAGATAAAAAATAAAGTAATTGTGCATCAAAACGAATTAAATATTCATCGAAATGAAGTAAAAATGCATTAAAAAGAAATATTTATGCTTCTAAATGAAAGAAATATCGATCTAATAAAGAAAATTTGCGTCAAGATGAAGTAAATACGCATCAAAACGAAGGAAATGTTTATCGTAATGAAAAAATATGCATCAAAATGAAGTAAATGTGCATATAAACGAAGGAAATATGCATCGGAACGAAGTATATATGCATCAAAATGAAGTAAATATGCATCGAAACGAAGGAAATGTTGATCGTAATGTAGTAATTATACATCAAAATGAAGGAAATACGCATTGGAACGAAGTAAATATGCATCAAAATGAAGTAAATATGCATCAAAACGAAATAAATGTTGATCGTAATAAAGTAAATATGCATCAAAATGAAGTAAATATGCATCGAAACGAAGGAAATGTTGATCTTAATTAAGGAAATATGCATCAAAATAAAGTAGATATACATCGAAATTAAGGAAATGTTGATCGTAATAAAGTAAATATGCATCAAAATGAAGTAAATGTGCGTAGAAACAAAGGAAATACGCAAAAAAACAAAGTAAATATGCATCAAAATGAAGTAAATATGCATCGAAATGAAGGAATTGATCGTAATAAAGTAAATATGCATCGAAATGAAGAAAATTTTGACCGTAATGAAGTAAATATGCCTCAAAATGAATTAAATATGCATTGAAACGAAAGAAATGATGATCGTAATGAAGTAAATATGCATCGAAAACGAAGTAAATATGCAAAAGATCGTAGCAAATTTTGATCTTAATGAAGTAAATATGCATCAAAACGAACTAAATATGCATCGAAACGAAGGAAATGTTGATCGTAATTAAGTAAATATGCATCGAAATGAAGTAAATGTGCATCGAAACGAAAGAAATATACATCAAAATGAAGTAAATATGCATCAAAATGAAGAAAATGTTGATCGTAATGAAGTAATTATACATCAAATTGAAGTAAATGTGCATCGAAATGAAGGAAATACGCATCGGAGCAAAGTAAATATGCATCAAAACGAAAGAAATGTTGATCTTCATAAAGTAAATATGCATCAAAATGAAGTAAATATGCATCGAAACGAAGGAAACGTTGATCTTAATGAAGGAAATATGCATCAAAATGAAGTAGATATAAATCAAAACGAAGGAAATGTTGATCGTAATGAAGTAAATATGCATCAAAATGAAGTAAATGTGCATAGAAACGAAGGAAATACGCATCAAAACGAAGTAAATATGCATCAAAATGAAGTAAATATGCATCGAAATGAAGGAAATGTTAATCGTAATAAAGTAAATATGCATAAAAATGAATTAAATATGCATCGAAATGAAGGAAATGTTGATCGTAATGAAGTAAATATGCATCAAAATGATTTAAATATGCATCGAAACGAAAGAAATGATGATCTTAATGAAGTAAATAATCATCAAAATGAAGAAAATGTGCATAGAAACGAAAGAAATGATGATTGTAATGAAGTAAATATGCATCGAAAACTAAGTAAATATGCAAAAAACGTAGTAAATTTTGATCTTAATGAAGCAAATATGCATCAAAATGAAGTAAATATGCATCAAAACGAAGGAAATGTTGATCGCAATTAAGTAAATATGTATCAAAATGAAGTAAATGTGCATCGAAACGAAAGAAATATGCATCAAAACGAAGTAAATATGCATCAAAATGAAGTAAATATTCATCTAAATGAAGGAAATGTTGATATTAATGAAGTAAATATAGATAAAAAATAAAGTAATTGTGCATCAAAACGAATTAAATATTCATCGAAATGAAGTAAAAATGCATTAAAAAGAAATATGTATGCTTCTAAACGAAAGAAATATCGATCTAATAAAGAAAATTTGCGTCAAAATGAAGTAAATATGCATCAAAACGAAGGAAATGTTTATCATAATGAAGAAAATATGCATCAAAATGAAGTAAATGTGCATAGAAACGAAGGAAATATGCATCGGAACGAAGTAAATATGCATCAAAATGAAGTAAATATGCATCGAAACGAAGGAAATGTTGATCGTAATGTAGTAATTATACATCAAAATGAAGTAAATGTGCATCGAAATAAGGGAAGTACGCATTGGAACGAAGTGAATATGCATCAAAATGAAGTAAATATGCATCAAAACTAAATAAATGTTGATCGTAATAAAGTAAATATGCATCGAAACGAAGGAAATGTTGATCTTAATTAAGGAAATATGCATCAAAATGAAGTAGATATACATCGAAACCAAGGAAATGTTGATCGTAATGAAGTAAATATGCATAAAAATAAGTAAATGTGCGTAGAAACGAAGGAAATACTCAAAAAACGAAGTAAATATGCATCAAAATGAAGTAAATATGCATCGAAATGAAGGAATTGATTGTAATAAAGTAAATATGCATCGAAATGAAGAAAATGTTGACCGTAATGAAGTAAATATGCATCAAAATGAATTAAATATGCATCGAAACGAAAGAAATGATGATCGTAATGAAGTAAATATGCATCGAAAACGAAGTAAATATGCAAAAGATCGTAGCAAATTTTAATCTTAATGAAGTAAATATGCATCAAAACGAAGTAAATATGCATCGAAATGAAGGAAATGTTGATCGTAATTAAGTAAATATGAATAAAAATGAAGTAAATGTGCATCGAAACGAAAGAAATACACATCAAAATGAAGTAAATATGCATCAAAATGAAGAAAATGTTGATCGTAATGAAGTAATTATACATCAAAATGAAGTAAATGTGCATCGAAATGAAGGAAATACGCATCGGAATGAAGTAAATATGCATCAAAATGAAGTAAATGTGCATCGAAACGAAGGAAATACGCATCAAAACGAAGTAAGTATGCATCAAAATGAAGTAAATAGCATCGAAGTGAAGGAAATGTTGATCGTAATTAAGTACATATGAATAAAAATGAAGTAAATATGCATCGAAATAAAGGAAATGTTGATCGTAATGAAGTAAATATGCATCAAAATGAATTAAATATGCATCGAAACTTAAGAAATGATGATCGTAATGAAGTAAATATGCATCGAAAATGAAGTAAATATGCATCGAAATGAAGGAAATGTTGATCGTAATTAAGTAAATATGCATCAAAATGAAGTAAATGTGCATCGAAACGAAAGAAATACACATCAAAATGAAGTAAATATGCGTCAAAATTAAGGAAATGTTGATCGTAATGAAGTAATTATACATCAAAATGAAATAAATGTGCATCGAAATGAAGGAAATACGCATCGGAACGAAGTAAATATGCATCAAAATGAAGTAAATGTGCATCGAAACGAAAGAAATATGCATCAAAACGAAGTAAATATGCATCAAGATGAAGTAAATATTCATCTAAACGAATGAATTTTGATAGTAATGAGGAAATATACATAAAAATGAAATAAATGTGCATCAAAACGAATTAAATATTCATCGGAATGAAGTAAAAATGCATTAAAATGAAATATGTATGCATCTAAATGAAAGAAATATTGATCTAATAAAGAAAATATGCGTCAAAATGAAGTAAATGTGGATCGAAACGAAGGAAATGTTTATCGTAATGAAGAAAATAAGCATCAAAATGAAGTAAATGTGCATAGAAACGAAGGAAATATGCATCAGAACGAACTAAATATGCATCAAAATGAAGCGAATAAGTATCAAAACGAATGAAATGTTGATCTTAATGAAATAAATATGCATCAAAATGAAGTAAATATGCATCGAAACGAAAAAATTTAGATCGTAATGAAGTAAATAAGCATCAAAATTTAGCAAATATGCATCAAAACGAAGGACATATTGATCTCAATGAAGTAAATATGCATCAAAATGAAGTAAATATGCATCGAAATGAACGAAATGTTCATTGTAATGAAGTAAATATGCATCAAAATGAAGTAAATGTGCATCAAAACGAAGGAAATATGCATCGAAACGAAGTAAATATACATCTAAATGAAGTAAATATACATCTAAACGAAGGAAATGTTGATCGTAATGAATTAAATATGCATCTAAATAAAGTTAATATGCATCGAAACGAAGGAAATATTGATATTAATGAAGTAAATATTTATCAAAATGTAGTAAATATGCATCGAAACGAAGGAAATGTTGATCTTAATGAAGGAAATACGCATCAAAATGAAGTAAATATGCATCAAAATGAAGGAAATGTTGATCGTAATGAAGTAATTATACATCAAAATGAAGTAAATGTGCATCGAAATGAAGGAAATACGCATCGGAACAAAGTAAATATGCATCAAAACGAAAGAAATGTTGATCGTAATAAAGTAAATATGCATCAAAATGGAGTAAATATGCATCAAAACGAAGGAAATGTTGATCTTAATGAAGGAAATATGCATCAAAATGAAGTAGATATAAATAGAAACGAAGGAAATGTTGATCGTAATGAAGTAAATATGCATCAAAATGAAGTAAATGTGCATAGAAACGAAGGAAATACGCATCAAAACGAAGTAAATATGCATCAAAATGAAGTAAATATGCATCGAAATGAAGGAAATGTTGATCGTAATAAAGTAAATATGCATAAAAATGAAGTAAATATGCATCGAAATGAAGGAAATGTTGATCGTAATGAAGTAAATATGCATCAAAATGAATTAAAGATGCATCAAAACGAAAGAAATGATGATATTAATGAAGTAAATAATCATCAAAATGAAGTAAATGTGCATAGAAACGAAAGAAATGATGATCGTAATGAAGTAAATATGCATCGAAAACTAAGTAAATATGCAAAAAAACGTAGTAAATTTTGATCTTAATGAAGTAAATATGCATCAAAATGAAGTAAATATGCAACGAAACGAAGGAAATGTGATCGCAATTAAATAAATATGCATCAAAATGAAGTAAATGTGCATCGAAACGAAAGAAATATGCATCAAAACGAAGTAAATATGCATCAAAATGAAGTAAATATTCATCTAAACGAAGGAAATGTTGATATTAATGAAGTAAATATAGATAAAAAATAAAGTAATTGTGCATCAAAACGAATTAAATATTCATCGAAATGAAGTAAAACTGATTTAAAAAGAAATATGTGTGCTTCTAAACGAAAGAAATATCGATCTAATAAAGAAAATTTGCGTCAAAATGAAGTAAATATGCATCAAAACGAAGGAAATGTTTATCGTAATGAAGAAAATATGCATCAAAATGAAGTAAATGTGCATAGAAACGAAGGAAATATGCATCGGAACGAAGTAAATATGCATCAAAATGAAGTAAATATGCATCGAAACGAAGGAAATGTTGATCGTAATGTAGTAATTATACATCAAAATGAAGTAAATGTGCATCGAAATGAAGGAAATATGCATTGGAACGAAGTAAATATGCATCAAAATGAAGTAAATATGCATCAAAACGAAATAAGTGTTGATCGTAATAAAGTAAATATGCATCAAAATGAAGTAAATATGCATCGAAATGAAGGAAATGTTGATCTTAATTAAGGAAATATGAATCAAAATGAAGTAGATATACATCAAAACCAAGGAAATGTTGATCGTAATGAAGTAAATATGCATCAAAATGAAGTAAATGTGCGTAGAAACGAAGGAAATACGCAAAAAACGAAGTAAATATTCATCAAAATGAAGTAAATATGCATCGAAATGAAGGAATTGATCGTAATAAAGTAAATATGCATCGAAATGAAGAAAATGTTGACCGTAATGAAGTATATATGCATCAAAATGAATTAAATATGCATCGAAACGAAAGAAATGATGATCGTAATGAAGTAAATATGCATCGAAAACGAAGTAAATATGCAAAAGATCGTAGCAAATTTTGATCTTAATGAAGTAAATATGCATCAAAACGAAGTAAATATGCATCGAAACGAAGGAAATGTTGATCTTAATTAAGTAAATATGCATCAAAATGAAGTAAATGTGCATCGAAACGAAAGAAATACACATCAAAATGAAGTAAATATGCATCAACATGAAGAAAATGTTTATCGTAATGAAGTAATTATACATCAAAATGAATTAAATGTGCATCAAAATGAAGGAAATACGCATCGGAACTAAGTAAATATGCATCAAAACGAAAGAAATATTGGTCGTCATAAAGTAAATATGCATCAAAATGAAGTAAATTTGCATCGAAACGAAGAAAATGTTGATCTTAATGAAGGAAATATGCATCAAAATGAAGTAAATGTGCATAGAAACGAAGGAAATACGCATCAAAACGAAGTAAATATGCATCAAAATGAAGTAAATATGCATCGAATTGAAGGAAATGTTGATCGTAATAAAGTAAATATGCATAAAAATGAAGTAAATATGCATCGAAATGAAGGAAATATTGATCGTAATGAAGTAAATATGCATCAAAATGAATTAAATATGCATCGAAACTAAAGAAATGATGATCTTAATGAAGTAAATAATCATCAAAATGAAGTAAATGTTCATAGAAACGAAAGAAATGATGATCGTAATGAAGTAAATATGCATCAAAATGAAGAAAATGTTGATCGTAATGAAGTAATTATACATCAAAATGAAGTAAATGTGCATCGAAATAAAGGAAATACGCATCGGAATTAAGTAAATATGCATCAAAATGAAGTAAATGTGCATCGAAACGAAGGAAATACATATCAAAACGAAGTAAGTATGCATCAAAATGAAGAAAATAGCATCGAACTGAAGGAAATGTTGATCGTAATTAAGTACATTTGCATAAAAATGAAGTAAATATGCATCGAAATAAAGGAAATGTTGATCGTAATGAAGTAAATATGCATCAAAATGAATTAAATATGCATCGAAACTTAAGAAATGATGATCGTAATGAAGTAAATATGCATCGAAAATGAAGTAAATATGCATCGAAATGAAGGAAATGTTGATCGTAATTAAGTAAATATGCATCAAAATGAAGTAAATGTGCATCGAAACGAAAGAAATACACATCAAAATGAAGTAAATATGCATCAAAATTAAGGAAATGTTGATCGTAATGAAGTATTTATACATCAAAATGAAATAAATGCGCATCGAAATGAAGGAAATACGCATCGGAACGAAGTAAATATGCATCAAAATGAAGTAAATGTGCATCGAAACGAAAGAAATATGCATCAAAACGAAGTAAATATGCATCAAGATGAAGTAAATATTCATCTAAACGAATGAATTTTGATAGTAATGAGGAAATATACATAAAAATGAAATAAATGTGCATCAAAACGAATTAAATATTCATAGGAATGAAGTAAAAATGCATTAAAATGAACTATGTATGCATCTAAATGAAAGAAATATTGATCTAATAAAGAAAATATGCGTCAAAATGAAGTAAATGTGCATCGAAACGAAGGAAATGTTTATCGTAATGAAGAAAATATGCATCAAAATGAAGTAAATGTGCATAGAAACGAAGGAAATATGCATCAGAACGAACTAAATATGCATCAAAATGAAGTAAATAAGTATCAAAACGAATGAAATGTTGATCTTAATGTAATAAATATGCATCAAAATGAAGTAAATATGCATCGAAACGAAAAAATTTTGATCGTAATGAAGTAAATAAGCATCAAAATTTAGCAAATATGCATCAAAACGAAGGACATATTGATCTCAATGAAGTAAATATGCATCAAAATGAAGTAAATATGCATCGAAATGAACGAAATGTTCATTGTAATGAAGTAAATATGCATCAAAATGAAGTAAATGTGCATCAAAACGAAGGAAATATGCATCGAAATGAAGTAAATATACATCTAAATGAAGTAAATATACATCTAAACGAAGGAAATATTGATCGTAATGAATTAAATATGCATCTAAATAAAGTTAATATGCATCGAAACGAAGGAAATATTGATATTAATGAAGTAAATATTTATCAAAATGTAGTAAATATGCATCGAAACGAAGGAAATGTTGATCTTAATGAAGGAAATACGCATCAAAATGAAGTAAATATGCATCAAAATGAAGGAAATGTTGATCGTAATGAAGTAATTATACATCAAAATGAAGTAAATGTGCATCGAAATGAAGGAAATACGCACCGGAACAAAGTAAATATGCATCAAAACGCAAGAAATGTTGATCGTAATAAAGTAAATATGCATCAAAATGGAGTAAATATGCAACAAAACAAAGGAAATGTTGATCTTAATGAAGGAAATATGCATCAAAATGAAGTAGATATAAATCGAAACGAAGGAAATGTTGATCGTAATGAAGTAAATATACATCAAAATGAAGTAAATGTGCATAGAAACGAAGGAAATACGCATCAAAACGAAGTAAATATGCATCAAAATGAAATAAATATGCATCGAAATGAAGGAAATGTTGATCGTAATAAAGTAAATATGCATAAAAATGAAGTAAATATGCATCGAAATGAAGGAAATGTTGATCGTAATGAAGTAAATATGCATCAAAATGAATTAAAGATGCATCAAAACGAAAGAAATGATGATCTTAATGAAGTAAATAATCATCAAAATCATGTAAATGTGCATAGAAACGAAAGAAATGATGATCGTAATGAAGTAAATATGCATCGAAAACTAAGTAAATATGCAAAAAATCGTAGTAAATTTTGATCTTAATGAAGTAAATATGCATCAAAATGAAGTAAATATTCATCGAAACGAAGGAAATGTTGATCGCAATTAAGTAAATATGCATCAAAATGAAGTAAATGTGCATCGAAACGAAAGAAATATGCATCAAAACGAAGTAAATATGCATCAAAATGAAGTAAATATTCATCTAAAGGAAGGAAATGTTGATATTACTGAAGTAAATATAGATAAAAAATAAAGTAATTGTGCATCAAAACGAATTAAATATTCATCGAAATGAAGTAAAAATGATTTAAAAAGAAATATGTATGCTTCTAAACGAAATAAATATCGATCTAATAAAGAAAATTTACGTCAAAATGAAGTAAATATGCATCAAAACGAAGGAAATGTTTATCGTAATGAAGAAAATATGCATCAAAATGAAGTAAATGTGCATAGAAACGAAGGAAATATGCATCGGAACGAAGTAAATATGCATCAAAATGAAGTAAACATGCATCGAAACGAAGGAAATGTTGATCGTAATGTAGTAATTATACATCAAAATGAAGTAAATGTGCATCGAAATGAATGAAATACGCATTGGAACGAAGTAAATATGCATCAAAATGAAGTAAATATGCATCAAAACGAAATAAATGTTGATCGTAATAAAGTAAATATGCATCAAAATGAAGTAAATATGCATCGAAATGAAGGAAATGTTGATCTTAATTAAAGAAATATGAATCAAAATGAAGTAGATATACATCAAAACCAAGGAAATGTTGATCGTAATGAAGTAAATATGCATCAAAATGAAGTAAATGTGCGTAGATACGAAGGAAATACGCAAAAAACGAAGTAAATATGCATCAAAATGAAGTAAATATGCATCGAAATGAAGGAATTGATCGTAATAAAGTAAATATGCATCGAAATGAAGAAAATGTTGACCGTAATGAAGTATATATGCATCAAAATGAATTAAATATGCATCGAAACGAAAGAAATGATGATCGTAATGATGTAAATATGCAACGATAACGAAGTAAATATGCAAAAGATCGTAGCAAATTTTGATCTTAATGAAGTAAGTATGCATCAAAACGAAGTAAATATGCATCGAAACGAAGGAAATGTTGATCTTAATTAAGTAAATATGCATCAAAATGAAGTAAATGTGCATCGAAACGAAAGAAATACAGATCTTAATGAAGTAATTATACATCAAAATGAAGTAAATGTGCATCGAAATTAAGGAAATACGCATCGGAACAAAGTAAATATGCATCAAAACGAAAGAAATGTTGATAGTCATAAAGTAAATATGCATCAAAATGAAGTAAATATGCATCGAAACGAAGGAAATGTTGATCTTAATGAAGGAAATATGCATCAAAATGAAGTAGATATAAATCGAAACGAAGGAAATGTTGATCGTAATGAAGTAAATATGCATCAAAATGAAGTAAATGTGCATAGATACGAAGGAAATACGCATCAAAACGAAGTAAATATGCATCAAAATAAGTAAATATGCCTGGAAATGAAGGAAATGTTGATCGTAATAAAGTAAATATGCATAAAAATGAAGTAAATATGCATCGAAATGAATGAAATATTGATCGTAATGAAGTAAATATGCATCAAAATGAATTAAATATGCATCGAAACGAAAGAAATGATGATCTTAATGAAGTAAATAATCATCAAAATGAAGTAAATGTTCATAGAAACGAAAGAAATGATGATCGTAATGAAGTAAATATGCATCAAAATGAAGAAAATGTTGATCGTAATGAAGTAATTATACATCAAAATGAAGTAAATGTGCATCGAAATGAAGGAAATACGCATCGGAATTAAGTAAATATGTATCAAAATGAAGTAAATGTGCATCGAAACGAAGGAAATACGCATCAAAACAAAGTAAGTATGCATCAAAATGAAGAAAATAGCATCGAAGTGAAGGAAATGTTGATCGTAATTAAGTACATATGCATAAAAATGCAGTAAATATGCATCGAAATAAAGGAAATGTTGATCGTAATGAAGTAAATATGCATCAAAATGAATTAAATATGCATCGAAACTTAAGAAATGATGATCGTAATGAAGTAAATATGCATCGAAAATGAAGTAAATATGCATCGAAATGAAGGGAATGTTGATCGTAATTAAGTAAATATGCATCAAAATGAAGTAAATGTGCATCGAAACGAAAGAAATACACATCAAAATGAAGTAAATATGCATCAAAATTAAGGAAATGTTGATCGTAATGAAGTAATTATACATCAAAATGAAGTAAATGCACATCGAAATGAAGGAAATACGCATCGGAACGAAGTAAATATGCATCAAAATGAAGTAAATGTGCATCGAAACGAAAGAAATATGCATCAAAACGAAGTAAATATGCATCAAGATGAAGTAAATATTCATCTAAACGAATGAATTTTGATAGTAATGAGGAAATATAAATAAAAATGAAATAAATGTGCATCAAAACGAATTAAATATTCATAGGAATGAAGTAAAAATGCATTAAAATGAACTATGTATGCATCTAAATGAATGAAATATTGATCTAATAATGAAAATATGCGTCAAAATGAATTAAATGTGCATCGAAACGAAGGAAATGTTTATCGTAATGAAGAAAATATGCATCAAAATGAAGTAAATGTGCATAGAAACGAAGGAAATATGCATCAGAACGAACTAAATATGCATCAAAATGAAGTAAATAAGAATCAAAACGAATGAAATGTTGATCTTAATGAAATAAATATGCATCAAAATGAAGTAAATATGCATCGAAATGAAAAAATTTTGATCGTAATGAAGTAAATAAGCATCAAAATTTAGCAAATATGCATCAAAACGAAGGACATATTGATCTAAATGAAGTAAATATGCATCAAAATGAAGTAAATATGCATCGAAATGAACGAAATGTTCATTGTAATGAAGTAAATATGCATCAAAATGAAGTAAATGTGCATCAAAACGAAGGAAATATGCATCGAAATGAAGTAAATATACATCTAAATGAAGTAAATATACATCTAAACGAAGGAAATGTTGATCGTAATGAATTAAATATGCATCTAAATAAAGTTAATATGCATCGAAACGAAGGAAATATTGATATTAATGAAGTAAATATTTATCAAAATGTTGTAAATAGGTATCGAAACGAAGGAAATTTTGATCTTAATGAAGGAAATACGCATCAAAATGAAGTAAATATGCATCAAAATGAAGGAAATGTTGATCGTAATGAAGTAATTATACATCAAAATGAAGTAAATGTGCATCGAAATGAAGGAAATACGCACCGGAACAAAGTAAATATGCATCAAAACGCAAGAAATATTGATCGTAATAAATTAAATATGCATCAAAATGGAGTAAATATGCATCAAAACGAAGGTAATGTTGATCTTAATGAAGGAAATATGCATCAAAATGAAGTAGATATAAATCGAAACGAAGGAAATGTTGATCGTAATGAAGTAAATATGCATCAAAATGAAGTAAATGTGCATAGAAACGAAGGAAATACGCATCAAAACGAAGTAAATATGCATCAAAATGAAATAAATATGCATCGAAATGAAGGAAATGTTGATCGTAATAAAGTAAATATGTATAAAAATGAAGTAAATATGCATCGAAATGAAGGAAATGTTGATCGTAATGAAGTAAATATGCATCAAAATGAATTAAAGATGCATCAAAACGAAAGAAATGATGATCTTAATGAAGTAAATAATCATCAAATTCAAGTAAATGTGCATAGAAACGAAAGAAATGATGTTCGTAATGAAGTAAATATGCATCGAAAACTAAGTAAATATGCAAAAAATCGTAGTAAATTTTGATCTTAATGAAGTAAATATGCATCAAAATGAAGTAAATATTCATCGAAACGAAGAAAATGTTGATCGCAATTAAGTAAATATGCATCAAAATGAAGTAAATGTGCATCGAAACGAAAGAAATATGCATCAAAACGAAGTAAATATGCATCAAAATGAAGTAAATATTCATCTATACGAAGAAAATGTTGATATTAATGAAGTAAATATAGATAAAAAATAAAGTAATTGTGCATCAAAACGAATTAAATATTCATCGAAATGAAGTAAAAATCCATTAAAAAGAAATATGTATGCTTCTAAACGAAAGAAATATCGATCTAATATAGAAAATTTGTGTCAAAATGAAGTAAATATGCATCAAAACGAAAGAAATGTTTATCGTAATGAAGAAAATATGCATCAAAATGAAGTAAATGTGCATATAAACGAAGAAAATATGCATCGGAACGAAGTAAATATGCATAAAAATGAAGTAAATATGCATCGAAACGAAGGAAATGTTGATAGTAATGTAGTAATTATACATCAAAATGATGTAAATGTGCATCGCAATGAAGGAAATACACATTGGAACGAAGTAAATATGCATCAAAATGAAGTAAATATGCATCAAAACGAAATAAATGTTGATCGTAATAAAGTAAATATGCATCAAAATGAAGTAAATATGCATCGAAACGAAGGAAATGTTGATCTTAATTAAGGAAATATGCATCAAAATGAAGTAGATATACATCGAAACCAAGGAAATGTTGATCGTAATGAAGTAAATATGCATCAAAATGAAGTAAATGTGCGTAGAAACGAAGGAAATACGCAAAAAACGAAGTAAATATGCATCAAAGTGAAGTAAATATGCATCGAAATGAAGGAATTGATCGTAATAAAGTAAATATGTATCGAAATGATGAAAATGTTGACCGTAATGAAGTAAATAAGCATCAAAATGAATTAAATATGCATCGAAACGAAAGAAATGATGATCGTAATGAGGTAAATATGCATCGAAAATGAAGTAAATATGCAAAAGATCGTAGCAAATTTTGATCTTAATGAAGTAAATATGCATCAAAACGAAGTAAATATGCATCGAAACGAAGGAAAAGTTGATCGTAATTAAGTAAATATGCATCGAAATGAAGTAAATGTGCATCGAAACGAAAGAAATACACATCAAAATGAAGTAAATATGCATCAAAATGAAGAAATGTTGATCGTAATGAAGTAATTATACATCAAAATGAAGTAAATGTGCATCGAAATGAAGGAAATACGCATCGGAACAAAGTAAATATGCATCAAAACGAAAGAAATGTTGATCGTCATAAAGTAAATATGCATCAAAATAAAGTAAATATGCATCGAAATGAAGGAAACGTTGATCTTAATGAAGGAAATATGCATCAATATGAAGTAGATATAAATCGAAACGAAGGAAATGTTGATCGTAATGAAGTAAATATGCATCAAAATGAAGTAAATGTGCATAGAAACGAAGGAAATACGCATCAAAACGAAGTAAATATGCATCAAAATGAAGTAAATATGCATCGAAATGAAGGAAATGTTGATCGTAATAAAGTAAATATGCATAAAAATGAAGTATATATGCATCGAAATGAAGGAAATGTTGATCGTAATGAAGTAAATATGCATCAAAATGAATTAAATATGCATCGAAATGAAAGAAATGATGATCTTAATGAAGTAAATAATCATCAAAATGAAGTAAATGTGCATAGAAACGAAAGAAATGATGATCGTAATGAAGTAAATATGCATCGAAAACTAAGTAAATATGCAAAAAACGTAGTAAATTTTGATCTTAATGAAGTAAATATGCATCAAAATTAAGTAAATATGCATCGAAACAAAGGAAATGTTGATCGCAATTAAGTAAATATGCATCAAAATGAAGTAAATGTGCATCGAAACGAAAGAAATATGCATCAAAACGAAGTAAATATGCATCAAAATGAAGTAAATATTCATCTAAACGAAGGAAATGTTGATATTAATGAAGTAAATATAGATAAAAAATAAAGTAATTGTGCATCAAAACGAATTAAATATTCATCGAAATGAAGTAAAAATCCATTAAAAAGAAATATGTATGCTTCTAAACGAAAGAAATATCGATCTAATATAGAAAATTTGTGTCAAAATGAAGTAAATATGCATCAAAACGAAAGAAATGTTTATCGTAATGAAGAAAATATGCATCAAAATGAAGTAAATGTGCATATAAACGAAGGAAATATGCATCGTAACGAAGTAAATATGCATAAAAATGAAGTAAATATGCATCGAAACGAAGGAAATGTTGATAGTAATGTAGTAATTATACATCAAAATGAAGTAAATGTGCATCGCAATGAAGGAAATACGCATTGGAACGAAGTACATATGCATCAAAATGAAGTAAATATGCATCAAAACGAAATAAATGTTGATCGTAATAAATTAAATATGCATCAAAATGAAATAAATATGCATCGAAACGAAGGAAATGCTGATCTTAATTAAGGAAATATGCATCAAAATGAAGTAGATATACATCGAAACCAAGGAAATGTTGATCGTAATGAAGTAAATATGCATCAAAATGAAGTAAATGTGCGTAGAAACGAAGGATATACGCAAAAAACGAAGTAAATATGCATCAAAATGAAGTAAATATGCATCAAAATGAAGGAATTGATCGTAATAAAGTAAATATGCATCGAAATGAAGAAAATGTTGACCGTAATGAAGTAAATAAGCATCAAAATGAATTAAATATGCATCGAAACGAAAGAAATGATGATCGTAATGAAGTAAATATGCATTGAAAATGAAGTAAATATGCAAAAGATCGTAGCAAATTTTGATCTTAATGAAGTAAATATGCATAAAAACGAAGTAAATATGCATCGAAACGAAGGAAATGTTGATCGTAATTAAGTAAATATGCATCGAAATGAAGTAAATGTGCATCGAAACGAAAGTAATACACATCAAAATGAAGTAAATATGCATCCAAATGAAGAAAATGTTGATCGTAATGAAGTAATTATACATCAAAATGAAGTAAATGTGCATAGAAATGAAGGAAATACGCATCGGAGCAAAGTAAATATGCATCAAAACGAAAGAAATTTTGATCGTCATAAAGTAAATATGCATCAAAATAAAGTAAATATGCATCGAAACGAAGGAAACGTTGATCTTAATGAAGGAAATATGCATCAAAATGAAGTAGATATAAATCGAAATGAAGGAAATGTTGATCGTAATGAAGTAAATATGCATCAAAATGAAGTAAATGTGCATAGAAACGAAGGAAATACGCATCAAAATGAAGTAAATATGCATCAAAAAGAAGTAAATATGCATCGAAATGAAGGAAATGTTGATCGTAATAAAGTAAATATGCATAAAAATGAAGAAATATGCATCGAAATGATGGAAATGTTGATCGTAATGAAGTAAATATGCATCAATATGAATTAAATATGCATCGAAACAATGATGATCTTAATGAAGTAAATAATCATCAAAATGAAGTAAATGTGCATAGAAACGAAAGAAATGATGATCGTAATGAAGTAAATATGCATCGAAAACTAAGTAAATATTCAAAAAAACGTAGTAAATTTTAATCTTAATGAAGTAAATATGCATCAAAATGAAGTAAATATGCATCGAAACGAAGGAAATGTTGATCGCAATTAAGTAAATATGCATCAAAATGAAGTAAATGTGCATCGAAACGAAAGAAATATGCATCAAAACGAAGTAAATATGCATCAAAATGAAGTAAATATTCATCTAAACGAAGGAAATGTTGATATTAATGAAGTAAATATAGATAAAAAATAAAGTAATTGTGCATCAAAACGAATTAAATATTCATCGAAATGAAGTAAAAATGCATTAAAAAGAAATATGTATGCTTCTAAACGAATGAAATATCGATCTATTAAAGAAAATTTGCGTCAAAATGAAGTAAATATGCATCAAAACGAAGGAAATGTTTGCGTAATGAAGAAAATATGCATCAAAATGAAGTAAATGTGCATAGAAACTAAGGAAATATGCATCGGAACGAAGTAAATATGCATCAAAATGAAGTAAATATGCATCGAAACGAAGGAAATGTTGATCGTAATGTAGTAATTATACATCAAAATGAAGTAAATGTGCATCGAAATGAAGGAAATACGCATTGGAACGAAGTAAATATGCATCAAAATAAAGTAAATATGCATCAAAACGAAATAAATGTTGATCGTAATAAAGTAAATATGCATCAAAATGAAGTAAATATGCATCGAAACGAAGGAAACGTTGATCTTAATGAAGGAAATATGCATCAAAATGAAGTAGATATAAATCGAAACTAAGGAAATGTTGATCGTAATGAAGTAAATATGCATCAAAATGAAGTAAATGTGCGTAGAAACAAAGGAAATACGCAAAAAACGAAGTAAATATGCATCAAAATGAAGTAAATATGCATCGAAATGAAGGAATTGATCGTAATAAAGTAAATATGCATCGAAATGAAGAAAATTTTTACCGTAATGAAGTAAATATGCATCAAAATGAATTAAATATGCATCGAAACGAAAGAAATGATGATCGTAATGAAGTAAATATGCATCGAAAATGAAGTAAATATGCAAAAGATCGTAGCATATTTTGATCTTAATGAAGTAAATATGCATCAAAACGAAGTAAATATGCATCGAAACGAAGGAAATGTTGATCGTATTTAAGTAAATATGCATCGAAATGAAGTAAATGTGCATCGAAACGAAAGAAATGCACATCAAAATGAAGTAAATATGCATCAAAAAGAAGAAAATGTTGATCGTAATGAAGTAATTATACATCAAAATGAAGTAAATGTGCATCGAAATGAAGAAAATACGCATCGGAGCAAATTAAATATGCATCAAAACGAAAGAAATGTTGATCGTCATAAAGTAAATATGCATCAAAATGAAGTAAATATGCATAGAAACGAAGGAAACATTGATCTTAATGAAGGAAATATGCATCAAAATGAAGTAGATATAAATCGAAACGAAGGAAATGTTGATCGTAATGAAGTAAATATGCATCAAAATGAAGTAAAGGTGCATAGAAACGAAGGAAATACGCATCAAAACGAAGTAAATATGCATCAAAATGAAGTAAATATGCATCGAAATGAAGGAAATTTTGATCGTAATAAAGTAAATATGCATAAAAATGAAGAAATATGCATCGAAATGAAGGAAATGTTGATCGTAATGAAGTAATATGCATCAAAATGAATTAAATATGCATCGAAACAATGATGATCTTAATGAAGTAAATAATCATCAAAATGATGTAATGTGCACAGAAACGAAAGAAATGATGATCGTAATGAAGTAAATATGCATCGAAAAGTAAGTAAATATGCAAAAAAACGTAGTAAATTTTGATCTTAATGAAGTAAATATGCATCAAAATGAAGTAAATATGCATCGAAACGAAGGAAATGTTGATCGCAATTAAGTAAATATGCATCAAAATGAAGTAAATGTGCATCGAAACGAAAGAAATATGCATCAAAACGAAGTAAATATGCATCAAAATGAAGTAAATATTCATCTAAACGAAGGAAATGTTGATATTAATGAAGTAAATATAGATAAAAAATAAAGTAATTGTGCATCAAAACGATTAAATATTCATCAAAATGAAGTAAAAATCCATTAAAAAGAAATATGTATGCTTCTAAACGAAAGAAATATCGATCTAATATAGAAAATTTGTGTCAAAATGAAGTAAATATGCATCAAAACGAAAGAAATGTTTATCGTAATGAAGAAAATATGCATCAAAATGAAGTAAATGTGCATATAAATGAAGGAAATATGCATCGGAATGAAGTAAATATGCATCAAAATGAAGTAAATATGCATCAAAACGAAATAAATGTTGATCGTAATAAAGTAAATATGCATCAAAATGAAGTAAATATGCGTCGAAACGAAGAAAATGTTGATCTTAATTAAGGAAATATGCATCAAAATGAAGTAGATATACATCGAAACTAAGGAAATGTTGATCGTAATGAAGTAAAAATGCATCAAAATGAAGTAAATGTGCGTAGAAACGAAGGAAATACGCAAAAAAACGAAGTAAATATGCATCAAAATGAAGTAAATATGCATCGAAATGAAGGAATTGATCGTAATAAAGTAAATATGCATCAAAATGAATTAAATATGCATCAAAACGAAAGAAATGATGATCGTAATGAAGTAAATATGCATCGAAAACGAAGTAAATATGCAAAAGATCGTAACAAATTTTGATCTTAATGAAGTAAATATGCATCAAAACGAAGTAAATATGCATCGAAACGAAGGAAATGTTGATCGTAATTAAGTAAATATGCATCGAAATGAAGTAAATGTGCGTCGAAACGAAAGAAATACACATCAAAATGAAGTAAATATGCATTAAAATGAAGAAAATGTTGATCATAATGAAGTAATTATACATCAAAATGAAGTAAATGTGCATCGAAATGAAGGAAATACGCATCGGAGCAAAGTAAATATGCATCAAAACGAAAGAAATGTTGATCGTCATAAAGTAAATATGCATCAAAATGAAGTAAATATGCATCGAAACGAAGGAAACGTTGATCTTAATGAAGGAAATATGCATCAAAATGAAGTAGATATAAATGGAAACGAAGGAAATGTTGATCATAATGAAGTAAATATGCATCAAAATGAAGTAAATGTGCATAGAAACGAAGGAAATACGCATCAAAACGAAGTAAATATGCATCAAAATGAAGTAAATATGCATCGAAATGAAGGAAATGTTGATCGTAATAAAGTAAATATGCATAAAAATGAAGAAATATGCATCGAAATGAAGGAAATGTTGATCGTAATGAATTAAATATGCATCAAAATAAATTAAATATGCATCGAAACAATGATGATCTTAATGAAGTAAATAATCATCAAAATGAAGTAAATGTGCATAGAAACGAAAGAAATGATGATCGTAATGAAGTAAATATGCATCGAAAACTAAGTAAATATGCAAAAAAACGTAGTAAATTTTGATCTTAATGATGTAAATATGCATCAAAATGAAGTAAATATGCATCGAAACGAAGGAAATGTTGATCGCAATTAAGTAAATATGCATCAAAATGAAGTAAATGTGCATCGAAACGAAAGAAATATGCATCAAAACAAAGTAAATATGCATCAAAATGAAGTAAATATTCATCTAAACGAAGGAAATGTTGATATTAACGAAGTAAATATAGATAAAAAATAAAGTAATTGTGCATCAAAACGAATTAAATATTCATCGAAATTAAGTAAAAATGCATTAAAAAGAAATATGTATGCTTCTAAACGAATGAAATATCGATCTAATAAAGAAAATTTGCGTCAAAATGAAGTAAATATGCATCAAAACGAAGGAAATATTTATCGTAATGAAGAAAATATGCATCAAAATGAAGTAAATGTGCATAGAAACGAAGGAAATATGCATTGGGACGAAGTAAATATGCATCAAAATGAAGTAAATATTCATCGAAACGAAGGAAATGTTGATCGTAATGTAGTAATTATACATCAAAATGAAGTAAATGTGCATCGAAATGAAGGAAATACGCATTGGAACGAAGTAAATGAAGTAATAAAGTAAATATGCATCAAAATGAAGTAAATATGCATCGAAACGAAGGAAATGTTGATCTTAATTAAGGAAATATGCATCAAAATGAAGTAGATATACATCGAAACTAAGGAAATGTTGATCGTAATGAAGTAAATATGCATCAAAATGAAGTAAATGTGCGTAGAAACGAAGTAAATACGCAAAAAACGAAGTAAATATGCATCAAAATGAAGTAAATATGCATCGAAATGAAGGAATTGAACGTAATAAAGTAAATATGCATCGAAATGAAGAAAATTTTGACCGTAATGAAGTAAATATGCATCAAAATGAATTAAATATGCATCGAAACGAAAGAAATGATGATCGTAATGAAGTAAAATATGCATCGAAAACAAAGTAAATATGCAAAAGATCATAGCAAATTTTGATCTTAATGAAGTAAATATGCATCAAAATGAAGTAAATATGCATCGAAACGAAGGAAATGTTGATATTAATGAAGTAAATATAGATAAAAAATAAAGTAATTGTGCATCAAAACGAATTAAATATTCATCAAAATGATGTAAAAATCCATTAAAAAGAAATATGTATGCTTCTAAACGAAAGAAATATCGATCTAATATAGAAAATTTGTGTCAAAATGAAGTAAATATGCATCAAAACGAAAGAAATGTTTATCGTAATGAAGAAAATATGCATCGAAAATGAAGTAAATGTGCATATAAACGAAGGAAATATGCATCGGAATGAAGTAAATATGCATCAAAATGAAGTAAATATGCATCAAAACGAAATAAATGTTGATCGTAATAAAGTAAATATGCATCAAAATGAAGTAAATATGCATAGAAACGAAGGAAATACGCATCAAAACGAAGTAAATATGCATCGAAATGAAGGAAATGTTGATCGTAATAAAGTAAATATGTATAAAAATGAAGAAATATGTATCGAAATGAAGGAAATGTTGATCGTAATGAATTAAATATGCATCAAAATGAATTAAATATGCATCGAAACAATGATGATCATAATGAAGTAAATAATCATCAAAATGAAGTAAATGTGCATAGAAACGAAAGAAATGATGATCGTAATGAAGTAAATATGCATCGAAAACTAAGTAAATATGCAAAAAAAACGTAGTAAATTTTGATCTTAATGAAGTAAATATGCATCAAAATGAAGTAAATATGCATCGAAACGAAGGAAATGTTGATCGCAATTAAGTAAATATGCAACCAAATGGAGTAAATGTGCATCGAAAATAAAGTAAATATTCATCTAAACGAAGTAAATATGCATCAAAATGAAGTAAATATTCATCTAAACGAAGGAAATGTTGATATTAATGAAGTAAATATAGATAAAAAATAAAGTAATTGTGCATCAAAACGAATTAAATATTCATCAAAATGAAGTAAAAATCCATTAAAAATAAATATGTATGCTTCTAAACGAAAGAAATATCGATCTAATATAGAAAATTTGTGTCAAAATGAAGTAAATATGCATCAAAACGAAAGAAATATTTATCGTAATGAAGAAAATATGCATCAAAATGAAGTAAATGTGCATATAAACGAAGGAAATATGCATCGGAATGAAGTAAATATGCATCAAAATGAAGTAAATATGCATCAAGACGAAATAAATGTTGATCGTAATAAAGTAAATATGCATCAAAATGAAGTAAATATGCATCGAAACGAAGGAAATGTTGATCTTAATTAAGGAAATATGCATCAAAATGAAGTAGATATACATCGAAACTAAGGAAATGTTGATCGTAATGAAGTAAATATGCATCAAAATGAAGTAAATGTGCGTAGAAACGAAGGAAATACGCAAAAAACGAAGTAAATATGCATCAAAATGAAGTAAATATGCATCAAAATGAAGGAATTGATCGTAATAAAGTAAATATGCATCGAAATGAAGAAAATTTTGACCGTAATGAAGTAAATATGCATCAAAATGAATTAAATATGCATCGAAACGAAAGAAATGATTATCGTAATGAAGTAAATATGCATCGAAAACGAAGTAAATATGCAAAAGATCGTAGCAAATTTTGATCTTAATGAAGTAAATATGCATCAAAACGAAGTAAATATGCATCGAAACGAAGGAAATGTTGATCGTAATTAAGTAAATATGCATCGAAATGAAGTAAATGTGCATTGAAACGAAAGAAATACACATCAAAATGAAGTAAATATGCATCAAAATGAAGAAAATGTTGTCGTAATGAAGTAATTATACATCAAAATGAAGTAAATGTGCGTCGAAATGAAGGAAATACGCATCGGAGCAAAGTAAATATGCATCGAAAACGAAGTAAATATGCAAAAGATCGTAAAAAATTTTGATCTTAATGAAGTAAATATGCATCAAAATGAAGGAAATGTTGATCGTATTAAAGTAAATATGCATAAAAATGAAGTAAATATGCATCGAAATGAAGGAAATGTTGATCGTAATGAAGTAAATATGCATTAAAATGAATTAAATATGCATCGAAACGAAAGAAATGATGATCTTAATGAAGTAAATAATCATCAAAATTAAGTAAATGTGCATAGAAACGAAAGAAATGATGATCGTAATGAAGTAAATATGCATCGAAAACTAAGTAATTATGCAAAAAAACATAGTAAATTTTGATCTTAATGAAGTAAATATGCATCGAAACGAAGGAAATGTTGATCGTAATTAAGTAAATATGCATCGAAATGAAGTAAATGTGCATCGAAACGAAAGAAATACACATCAAAATGAAGTAAATATGCATCAAAATGAAGAAAATGTTGATCGTAATGAAGTAATTATACATCAAAATGAAGTAAATGTGCATCGAAATGAAGAAAATACGCATCGGAGAAAGTAAATATGCATCAAAACGAAAGAAATGTTGATCGTCATAAAGTAAATATGCATCAAAATGAAGTAAATATGCATCGAAACGAAGGAAACGTTGATCTTAATTAAGGAAATATGCATCAAAATGAAGTAGATATAAATCGAAACGAAGGAAATGTTGATCGTAATGAAGTAAATATGCATCAAAATGAAGTAAATGTGCATAGAAACGAAGGAAATACGCATCAAAACGAAGTAAATATGCATAAAAAAAAAAGTAAATATGCATCGAAATGAAGGAAATGTTGATCGTAATAAAGTAAATATGCATAAAAATGAAGAAATATGCATCGAAATGAAGGAAATGTTGATCGTAATGAAGTAAATATGCATCAAAATGAATTAAATATGCATCGAAACAATGATGATCTTAATGAAGTAAATAATCATCAAAATGAAGTAAATGTGCATAGAAACGAAAAAATGATGATCGTAATGAAGTAAATATGCATCGAAAACTAAGTAAATATGCAAAAAAACGTAGTAAATTTTGATCTTAATGAAGTAAATATGCATCAAAATGAAGTAAATATGCATCGAAACGAAGGAAATGTTGATCGCAATTAAGTAAATATGCATCAAAATGAAGTAAATGTGCATCGAAACGAAAGAAATATGCATCAAAACGAAGTAAATATGCAACAAAATGAAGTAAATATTCATCTAAACGAAGGAAATGTTGATAGTAATGAAGTAAATATAGATAAAAAAATGAAGTAATTGTGCATCAAAAAGAATTAAATATATTCACCGAAATGAAGTAAAAATGCATTAAAAAGAAATGTGTATGCTTCTAAACGAAAGAAATATCGATCAAATTAAGAAAATTTGCGTCAAAATGAAGTAAATATGCATCAAAACGAAGGAAATGTTAATCGTAATGAAGAAAATATGCATCAAAATGAAGTAAATGTGCATAGAAACGAAGGAAATATGCATCGGATCGAAGTAAATATGCATCAAAATGAAGTAAATATGCATCGAAACGAAAGAAATGTTGATCGTAATGTAGTAATTATACATCAAAATGAAGTAAATGTGCATCGAAATGAAGGAAATACGCATTGGAACGAAGTAAATATGCATCAAAATGAAGTAAATATGAATCAAAACGAAATAAATGTTGATCGTAATAAAGTAAATATGCATCAAAATGAAGTAAATATGCATCGAAACGAAGGAAATGTTGTAGATATAGATCAAAACCAAGGAAATGCTGATCGTAATGAAGTAAATATACATTAAAATGAAGTAAATGTGCGTAGAAACGAAGGAAATACGCAAAAAACGAAGTAAATAAGCATCAAAATGAAGTAAATATTCATCGAAATGAAGGAATTGATCGTAATAAAGTAAATATGCATCGAAATGAAGAAAATGTTGACCGTAATGAAGTAAATATGCATCAAAATGAATTAAATATGCATCGAAACGAAAGAAATGATGATTGTAATGAAGTAAATATGCATCGAAAACGAAGTAAATATGGAAAAGATCGTAGCAAATTTTGATCTTAATGAAGTAAATATGCATCAAAACGAAGTAAATATGCATCGAAACGAAGGAAATGTTGATCGTAATTAAGTAAATATGCATCAAAATGAAATAAATGTGCATCGAAACGAAAGAAATACACATCAAAATGAAGTAAACATGCATCAAAATGAAGAAAATGTTGATCGTAATGAAGTAATTATACATCAAAATGAAGTAAATGTGCATTGAAATGAAGGAAATACGCATCGGAACAAAGTAAATATGCATCAAAACGAAAGAAATATTGATCGTCATAAAGTAAATATGCATCAAAATGAAGTAAATGTGCATCGAAACGAAGGAAATGTTGATCTTAATGAAGGAAATATGCATAAAAATGAAGTAGATATAAATCGAAACGAAGGAAATATGGATCGTAATGAAGTAAATATGCATCAAAATGAAGTAAATGTGCATAGAAACGAAGTAAATACGCATCAAAACGAAGTAAATATGCATCAAAATGAAGTAAATATGCATCGAAATAAAGGAAATGTTGATCGTAATAAAATAAATATGCATAAAAATGAAGTAAATATGCATCGAAATGAAGGAAATGTTGATCGTAATGAAGTAAATATGCATCAAAATGAATTAAATATGCATCGAAACGAAAGAAATGATGATCTTAATGAAGTAAATAATCATAAAAATTAAGTAAATGTGCATAGAAACGAAAGAAATGATGATCGTAATGAAGTAAATATGCATCGAAAACTAAGTAAATATGCAACGTAGTAAATTTTGATCTTAATGAAGTAAATATGCATCAAAATGAAGTAAATATGCATCGAAACGAAGGAAATGTTGATCGCAATTAAGTAAATATGCATCAAAATGAAGTAAATGTGCATTGAAACGAAAGAAATACACATCAAAATGAAGTAAATATGCATCAAAATGAAGAAAATGTTGATCGTAATGAAGTAACTATACATCAAAATGAAGTAAATGTGCATTGAAATGAAGGAAATACGCATCGGAACAAAGTAAATATGCATCAAAACGAAAGAAATATTGATCGTCATAAAGTAAATATGCATCAAAATGAAGTAAATATGCATCGAAACGAAGGAAATGTTGATCTTAATGAAGGAAATATGCATAAAAATGAAGTAGATATAAATTGAAACGAAGGAAATATGGATCGTAATGAAGTAAATATGCATCAAAATGAAGTAAATGTGCATAGAAACGAAGTAAATACGCATCAAAACGAAGTAAATATGCATCAAAATGAAGTAAATATGCATCGAAATGAAGGAAATGTTGATCGTAATAAAATAAATATGCATAAAAATGAAGTAAATATGCATTGAAATGAAGGAAATGTTGATCGTAATGAAGTAAATATGCATCAAAATGAATTAAATATGCATCGAAACGAAAGAAATGATGATCTTAATGAAGTAAATAATCATAAAAATTATGTAAATGTGCATAGAAACGAAAGAAATGATGATCGTAATGAAGTAAATATGCATCGAAAACTAAGTAAATATGCAAAAAAACGTAGTAAATTTTGATCTTAATGAAGTAAATATGCATCAAAATGAAGTAAATATGCATCGAAACGAAGGAAATGTTGATCGCAATTAAGTAAAAATGCATCAAAATGATGTAAATGTGCATTGAAACGAAAGAAATATGCATCAAAACGAAGTAAATATATAATATCTTAATTCAACTAGATTTTTTTTAGAAAGCCCAAAACCTATTTATTTATTTTATGGCCCAAAAGGCCAGCCCTATCTTAACCCAATTAGATTTTGTTAGAAAGCCCAAAACCTAATTATTTATTTTTATGGCCCAAAAGGCCAGCCCAATTAAGCCCAACTATATTTTTTTTAGAAAGCCCAAATTTATTTATTTATTTATTTTGTGGCCCAAAGTTTCAGCCCACTTAAATGGCCTGATATGTAATTATTAAGGCTAAAGTTAAAAAAAAGAGAGAGAAGAACGGGAGAAGAAAAGCAAAAGAGGGGAAAGAAGAGAGGAAGAGGAGAAACCCTTGTTGATCAAATTCTCCCTTACAACCCTCATCCTAGGTGGTTTTTAAGTTGTTTTGAGGTAAGTGGTGTGTGAATTAAGCTTCCTTCTTCCATGATTTTGTAATTTTGTGGGGTTTTTCTTTTTGGTATGTGGGTAATTTGCAGACTGTTCGAACTGATTTTGACATAGCTATTGCCATTGAAACTTTGCAAACTTAATTTCTGTACGTAGCTGAACTCGTTAGCTTTCCGTAGCCACTTGAAACGCCTCAATCCGATTATTCTACAATTGGTTATGATTTTTCTCGTAAACTGCCGCTAGCTGGAAAATTTCAGAATTTTTATGTCGAATTCAAACTTATTTTTTTTTATCGTTTCATTTAGTTAATGTATTGAAACGGTTATATGGGATTGGGAACTGATGTTAAAGAGTTACATGCCATTTTTATTTAATATCGACTCGTTCGAACTCGATTAGGATTTGTTTTTAGCAATGAAAGGGATGTTAACGCTAATAGTTAGTTATATTTAATTTGTCTTTAATTGCTCATCTCCTTTCTAGGTAAAGAACCATCGACGAAGGGCAAGGGACCGACTTCAGATTCCGGAGAGAGTTAATCACTTCCTTGTGAGTTGATAATTCGGGAACGCCTTCTCTTGTGGGAAGTGTGGACCCTCGATAAATGTGCATTTATTTTAGTTTTAGTTAATTGATAAGAAAATTATTTGGTATTATGTTATGTGGTAAAGAGCCTGATTGGCTCGATTGCTCTGGTTAGAGTCATGTTATCCATTTTATGAGTATTATTGATTTCTGGTTATTCTTGTGTGCCAATTAAGACTCTAACTTGAGTCGTTATTCATCTTATGATGCACATGCATATGTATGCCTGGTACCAAGGTTAAGTAGCCCGAATTGGTCACGGTTCGGGTGAGTTGGAGCGACATTGATTAAGTTGCCCGAATTGTCGCGGTTCGGGTGAGTTAGAGTGACAACCAAGTTGCCCGTGATTGGCAAACCTGGGTGAGTTAGATCTAACGGGGCACCTGTCCATTTGCCAAATACTGATACTCTGGAGGGTGATCGTTAGATGGATCAGTCTATTATAGGCTCAGTCAACGTCACCGGTATGGGACATGCATGTCATATATGTTTATATGTTTGATCATTTCGAGTATTCACGTCGATATTGAATTGTGAACTTTAGCACTTGGCATATTGAGAAAGAATATTAATGTGCATTTTATCTAGAGTAACGGTGACGGGCTTGGACTGTCTCTCGACGGAGAGCTCAGTTCGAGGAGGATATTGACTACCCACGCGTCTTTTATGTGATAACATGTTGTTTGAACTAATTGTGTTATTCATAAATGTGCACTAAGGTTTTTATTTTCATTAATATGTACACTTAGTGAGAATAATTATTGTGGGACGAATTGTGGGATTTTATGTTATGAACCGCGAGTGGGAGTACATGCTTCGTATAAGGGTCGGGGTGACCGGCTTATCACCTCACTGAGCTAGTGGTTTTGCTCACCCCCCATCATTCTTTCCTTTTCAGGCTGTTGATATCGTTTTGGTTGGAGGTTTGCCTATCGTTTGCTCATCATCCAATCCGTGTTTTGGGTACTTTCTCTTTTATGTAAATTGACGGATTCATTGGCGAGATTGTATAGTTTATATTTGGTGACCCCCTTGATGTTCTTTTTGTATCTTCGCGAGGTTATATCGTTCATGTATATTTTCTTTAAACTAAGTTACACCGTTGAATTTTGTACCTTTGTAAATCCTTGTTGATACTTTATGAGATGATGTCCTCAGGTTGTACCCGTTGTTATCAGTTGTTCAGTTCTACAGGTACTTGATAGCAAGCCTTACGTTTTCTATAAACTTTGTGGAGTGGAGTGCACCAATTCTATGAAATTTATGGTTAACGTGGCGGTTGTCGCGCTCTGTCTGGGGTCGGGGCGTGACAACTTTCTTGGTATCAGAGCCTGGTTTTATGATTCTCATTCTTTTTTTGTCAAGCCAATGAGTCCAACTTTGTTTCTATGTCATCCTAAGGTATCGTATTGCCTTGACGTTGACCTTGCATTTTCTTTCCTTTCTTCCTTTCAGTCATTATGGCACCTCCAGTTCGAGGTCGAGGTCGAGGTCGAGGTCGAGGACACGCTCCTCGTGATCCTCCGAGTCCTCTACTCTCTTCTGTTCCTCGTGGACCTCGAGGACATGTTTCTTCTGATCATGTCATTCCTCCGACGGTTATGGACCCTATCAATTCTGATCATAGGGTTCCAGTTTCCCAGGTAGAGCAACCACGGGCTCAGTTGCGGGTTGAGCACATGATGACACCCGAGCAGTACCAATTGTATTATGATCACATTCGAATACATGGTGTTCCACCACCTACAACGGCTCATACAACTACGACTGTCACTGAAGAGGTTCTTCGTGCTAATGAATCGATTCGACCTACATCTAATGTACCAGTTTTTACTCCAGAAATGGCTTTAGGAGGTTCTGCTTCTCGAGGTGCACTTTTTATACCTGATTTGGTGAAAGCAGTTGAAAACATGGGGACTTCGAAATTTGACGGTGCAAGAGATGCTTCTAAAGCGGGGGCATGGTTAAAGGAGATTACAGAGACCTTTGACACCTTGATGATTGAAGAATGTTATCGAGTGGTCATTGCGACCAAGCTGTTAGGCCCAGATGCACGACGATGGTGGCAGAATCTAAAAGAGACATCTTCGGTTACTATTACGTGGGCTATCTTTGTGGAACGATTCAAAGATCGATACTTCTCTCAGTACATCAAGGATCAGAAGAGAAAGGAGTTCTTCAACCTCTTTCAAGGCATTATGTCGGTCGTTGAGTACGAAAGCAAATTTCTGGAATTGCGAGAATTCGCTCCTGAGTCATATACGACGAGAGACTTATGCAAGAGATTTGAAGATGGTCTTAATTTAAATATTCGAGATCGCATCAAGTCCGGAGACAAGTACGAGAGTCTTGACGATCTCGTGGAAGAAGCCCTGAGGGTAGAAGGTTTAGTTCAGGCGAGACATAAGCTTGCAGAACGATCTCAAAAGAAAAGGCAAGGGAGCGCATTTCCAGGAAATGCATCGAAGGTGTATAGGGGTGTGGGATCTTCGAGTGGCGCACCAAGTTCGGCATCTATTAGTTTTCCTCAACCTCGAGCAGTTTAGTAGAGGCGGGAGCAATGTCTCGGGATCGGTTGGTGAAAATCGCAAGTGCCAGAATTGCCTAAAATATCATGACGGCCCCTGTAAGGCTCCTCAAGTATGTTTTCAGTGTCGACAGCCGGGGCATATGCGTAGTTCTTGTCCTCAGCTTATGGGAACGAGCAGTCAGGGTTCTGGTCAGTTTCGTGGTAAACTAACATATTCTACACCCAGAGATACTCGATCTGCAGTTACCAGAGTGCCCGATGCCTCAAGCGGCCCTAGTACTCAATCACCTATGCAAGGAAGGAAGCAAACTAGAGTATTTCATATTTCCCAAGAAGAGGCTCGCTCAGATCCGAAGGTTGTGACAGGTAATTTATAATTTGAGTATTTTCACATGCTAAATCTAACCCCGCCTTGTTATGCCACTTGATTACGAATAAAACATTCGTAAGAAATTCTATCTTTTCAAATTTTTTAAATCACAATCTCACCTAATATTGCTTCTTTAGGCCATGTGTTTGTGGGAGACCATCAGGTCTACGCTTTATTTGACCCAGGTTCTGATAGGTCTTATATCCGAGATGATCTTACTGCGATCTTAGATTATCCTATCTCTCATTTGTCACCTGGAATCATCGTTCATACCCCTCTTGGAGAGCGTCTAATTCGTGATTCAGTATTCCTTGGTTGTCCATTGAAGATCAAAGATGTCATTTTAGAGGCTGAATTGATACCATTGCCTTTGATTGATCTTGATGTTATTCTTGGCATGGATTGGCTTTCTTCTCATCATGCAATTCTCGATTGCCACGAGAAGCTTGTTATTTTTCGTAGATCAGGATTCTCAGAACTTGTTTTTGAGGGTAAACTTCAAACGAGATCCCTCTCTTTTATTTCAATGTTGACTGCGCATAAATTAATGCGTAAGGGTTGTGAGGCATTCTTGGCATTTGTCATCGATACTTCTCTTTCTGAAACTAAACTAGATGACATCCCAATCGTGAATGAATTTCCTGATGTCTTTCCCGAAGACTTACCAGGACAACCTCCGAATCGAGAGATTGATTTTTCCATTGACGTACTTCCTGGAATCACACCTATATCGATTACTCCATATCGAATGTCGCCTGCTGAGCTTAAGGAACTCCAGACACAACTTGGGGAATTATTGGAGAAGGGTTTCATACGACCTAGCACATCTCCATGGGGTGCTCCAGTTCTTTTTGTCAAGAAGAAAGATGGATCACTTCGTCTATGTGTCGACTACCGTCAATTGAACAAGGTGACTATCAAGAACAAATATCCTCTTCCAAGAATCGATGATCTGTTTGATCAATTGCAAGGAGCAACTGTGTTCTCAAAAATTGATTTGCGATCCGGTTATCACCAACTCAAGATTAGGGAATCTGATATCCCTAAGTCTGCTTTTCGAACCAGATACGGTCATTTTGAATTCTGTGTTATGCCTTTTGGACTCACAAATGCTCCTGCAGCTTTTATGGATCTTATGAATCGGGTCTTTCGGCCGTACTTAGATAAGTTTGTCATCATCTTCATTGATGACATTCTTATTTATTCTAAATCGGACGACGAGCATTCTCATCATCTAAGAGTTGCTCTGAACATTCTCAGAGAAAATCAGCTTTATGCTAAATTCTCGAAGTGTGAATTTTGGCTTCGCGAGGTAAGCTTTTTGGGTCATCACATTTCTAAAGAAGGAATCTACGTCGATCCAGTGAAGATTCAAGCTATACTAGATTGGGAGCATCCAAAGAACGTGACAGAGATTCGTAGTTTTCTAGGATTAGCTGGATATTATCGACGGTTTGTCAAAGACTTTTCGTTATTGGCTTCATCTTTGACTAGATTGACTCGGAAAGGGGTAAAATTTGAATGCGAGGAAGCATATCAAGAATTGAAAAGACGACTCGTTTCAGCTCCTATTCTTGCTTTGCCAGACCCAGCGATTGGAGAATTTACCATTTATAGCGACGCCTCGAGACAAGGATTAGGATGCGTTCTCATGCAAGAAGGAAAGGTTATTGCCTACGCTTCAAGGCAATTGAAGAAGAACGAAGAAAATTATCCTACACATGATTTAGAGTTGGCTGCAATCGTCTTTGCATTGAAGATATGGAGGCACTATCTGTATGGTGCAACTTGTCGGGTTTTCACTGATCACAAGAGCTTAAAGTATATCACCACGCAAAAGGAGCTCAACCTCAGGCAAAGGCGATGGATGGAGTTGATTAGTGACTATGACTTAGTCATCGATTATCATCCAGGCAAGGCGAACGTTGTTGCAGATGCTCTGAGTAGAAAGTCTTCTACCTCACTTTCTTCAATTCAATCTTTTTATCTTCCTATGTTGGAGCAATTTAAATCTTTACACATTTCGCTCGATTGTGAAAAGTCTAATGATTCTGCCTTAATCGCCAAATTCGAGGTTAGACCTACCTTGTTCGAGAAAATTCGAGAAAGACAATCACACGATGTTTATTTACAACAGAAGATGGCGAAGCTAAATCTAGGAAAAGAAACAGAATATCAAATTCGGGATGATGGACTTCTTACTTTTAAAAATCGTGTTTGTGTTCCATCAGAACTTGATGTTCGTAGAGCTATTCTTGAGGAAGCCCATTCTTCAGCCTATGCTATGCATCCTGGTAGTACCAAAATGTATAGAACACTTCGGGAGCATTATTGGTGGCCAGGTATGAAATGGGACACTACTGAATTTGTATCAAAGTGCTTATCTTGCCAACAGATTAAAGCGGAACACCAAAAACCAGCCGGCATGCTTCAACCACTACCTATTCCTGAGTGGAAATGGGAAAACGTCACAATGGATTTTGTTTCTGGTTTACCTCGAACCCAAAAGGGTCATGACTCAATTTGGGTCATTGTCGATCGTCTGACGAAATCGGCACATTTCCTTCCAGTGCATACCAACGAATCTTTAGAGAAACTTGCCAAGTTATATGTCGATGAGATCGTGAGATTGCACGGAGTACCAGTGTCAATCATATCTGACCGTGATCCAAGATTCACTTCCCGTTTTTGGCCTAGTCTGCAGAAAGCGCTAGGTACAAAATTACTATTCAGTACCTCGTTTCATCCACAGACTGATGGACAGTCAGAGAGAACTATACAGACACTAGAAGACATGTTACGTGCAGTGGTGTTGAATTTGGGAAGTAGCTGGGATAAGTACGTAACTTTGGTGGAGTTCGCTTATAACAACAGTTATCATTCAAGCATTGGAATGCCCCCGTACGAAGCTCTGTATGGCCGAAAGTGTCGAACACCA
This sequence comes from Pogostemon cablin, assembly GCA_023678885.1. NCBI lineage: Eukaryota > Viridiplantae > Streptophyta > Magnoliopsida > Lamiales > Lamiaceae > Pogostemon > Pogostemon cablin. The sequence goes on from JAHCLQ010000362.1 coordinate 122,844, forward strand.
CTCTTTTGGGATGAGGTTGGCGAGAGACAAATCGAACAAGTAGAGCTTATCGAAGATGCGAAGGCAAAAATACAACTTATTCGAGACAGACTTAAGGCAGCGCAAGATCGACAGAAAAGTTACGCAGATAATAGGAGGCGCGATTTGGAGTTTAATGAAGGAGACAATGTTTTTCTGAAAGTTTCTCCATGGAAGGGCGTGTTGCGATTCCGCCGTCGAGGAAAGTTGAGTCCAAGGTATATTGGCCCGTTTACGATCATGCAAAGGATTGGTCGTGTCGCGTATCGACTTGAGCTACCATCGGAATTGTCGAAGATTCACGATGTCTTCCATGTCTCTATGCTTAGAAAATATGAACCAGATCCTTCGCACGTGCTCAAAGATCCCCCAGTTGTATTAAAGGAAAATCTATCGTACGAAGTACAACCTGTTCAAATTGTAGATTGCCGAGAGAAAATGCTTCGTAACAAATCCATTCCTATGGTGAGAATTCTATGGAGAAGTGATCAAATTGAAGAAGAAACATGGGAACCAGAGTCAGTCATGCGTCAACACCATCCAAATCTCTTTTCATCTCTAGGTACGTTTATGTTTCGAGGACGAAACTTTTTGGAGGAGGGGATACTTTATAATATCTTAGTTCAACTAGATTTTTTTTAGAAAGCCCAAAACCTATTTATTTATTTTATGGCCCTAAAGGCCAGCCCTATCTTAACCCAACTAGATTTTGTTAGAAAGCCCAAAACCTAATTATTTATTTTTGCTTCGTATAAGGGTCGGGGTGGGAGTACATGCTTCGTATAAGGGTCGGGGTGACCGGCTTATCACCTCACTGAGCTAGTGGTTTTGCTCACCCCCCATCATTCTTTCCTTTTCAGGCTGTTGATATCGTTTTGGTTGGAGGTTTGCCTATCGTTTGCTCATCATCCAATCCGTGTTTTGGGTACTTTCTCTTTTATGTAAATTGACGGATTCATTGACGAGATTGTATAGTTTATATTTGGTGACCCTCTTGATGTTCTTTTTGTATCTTCGCGATGTTATATCGTTCATGTATATTTTCTTTAAACTAAGTTACACCGTTGAATTTTGTACCTTTATAAATCCTTGTTGATACTTTATGAGATGATGTCCTCGGGTTGTACCCGTTGTTATCAGTTGTTCAGTTCTACAGGTACTTGATAGCAAGCCTTACGTTTTCTATAAACTTTGTGGAGTGGAGTGCACCCATTCTATGAAATTTATGGTTAACGTGGCGGTTGTCGCGCTCTGTCTGGGGTCGGGGCGTGACAAAATATTTATCAAAATGAAGTAAATATTCATCTAAACGAAGGAAATGTTGATAGTAATGAAGTAAATATAGATAAAAAAAATGAAGTAATTGTGCATCAAAACGAATTAAATATATTCATCGAAATGAAGTAAAAATGCATTAAAAAGAAATATCTATGCTTCTAAACGAAAGAAATATCGATCTAATAAAGAAAATTTGCGTCAAAATGAAGTAAATATGTATCAAAACGAAGGAAATGTTTATCGTAATGAAGAAAATATGCATCAAAATGAAGTAAATGTGCATAGAAACGAAGGAAATATGCATCGGAACGAAGTAAATATTCATCAAAATGAAGTAAGTATGCATCGAAACGAAGGAAATGTTGATTGTAATGTAGTAATTATACATCAAAATGAAGTAAAATGTGCATCGAAATGAAGGAAATACGCATTGGAACGAAGTAAATATGCATCAAAATGAAGTAAATATGCATCAAAACGAAATAAAAGTTGATCGTTATAAAGTAAATATGCATCAAAATGAAGTAAATATGCATCGAAACGAAGGAAATGTTGATCTTAATTAAGGAAATATGCATCAAAATGAAGTAGATATACATCGAAACCAAGGAAATTTTGATCGTAATGAAGTAAATATCCATCAAAATGAAGTAAATGTGCGTAGAAACGAAGGAAATACGCAAAAAACGAAGTAAATATGCATCGAAATGAAGGAATTGATCGTAATAAAGTAAATATGCATCGAAATGAAGAAAATGTTGACCGCAATGAAGTAAATATGCATCAAAATGAATTAAATATGCATCGAACCGAAAGAAATGATAATCGTAAAGAATTAAATATGCATCGAAAACGTAGTAAATATGCAAAATATCGTAGCAAATTTTGATCTTAATGAAGTAAATATGCATCAAAACGAAGTAAATATGCATCGAAACGAAGGAAATGTTGATCGTAATTAAGTAAATATGCATCAAAATGAAGTAAATGTGCATCGAAACGAAAGAAATAAACATCAAAATGAAGTAAATATGCATCAAAATGAAGAAAATGTTGATCGTAATGAAGTAATTATACATAAAAATGAAGTAAATGTGCATCGAAATGAAGGAAATACGCATCGGAACAAAGTTAATATGCATCAAAACGAAAGACATGTTGATCGTCATAAAGTAAATATGCATCAAAATGAAGTAAATATGCATCGAAACGAAGGAAATGTTGATCTTAATGAAGGAAATATGCATCAAAATGAAGTAGATATAAATCGAAATGAAGGAAATGTTTATCGTAATGAAGTAAATATGCATCAAAATGAAGTTAATGTGCATAGAAACGAAGGAAATACGCATCAAAACGAAGTAAATATGCATCAAAATGAAGTAAATTGCATCGAAATGAAGGAAATGTTGATCGTAATAAAGTAAATATGCATAAAAATTAAGTAAATATGCATCGAAATGAAGGAAATGTTGATCGTAATGAAGTAAATATGCATCAAAATGAATTAAATATGCATCGAAACGAAAGAAATGATGATCTTAATGAAGTAAATAATCATCAAAATTAAGTAAATGTGCATAGAAATGAAAGAAATGATGATCGTAATGAAGTAAATATGCATCGAAAACTAAGTAAATATGCAAAAAAACGTAGTAAATTTTGATCTTAATGAAGTAAATATGCATCAAAATGAAGTAAATATGCATCGAAACGAAGGAAATGTTGATCGCAATTAAGTAAATATGCATCAAAATGAAGAAAATGTGATTCAAAACGAAAGAAATATGCATCAAAACGAAGTAAATATGCATCAAAATGAAGTAAATATTCATCTAAACGAAGGAAATGTTGATATTAATGAAATAAATATAGATAAAAAATAAAGTAATTGTGCATCAAAACGAATTAAATATTCATCGAAATGAAGTAAAAATGCATCAAAAAGAAATATGTATGCTTCTAAATGAAAGATATATCGATCTAATAAAGAAAATTTGCGTCAAAATGAAGTAAATATGCATCAAAACGAAGGAAATGTTTATCGTAATGAAGAAAATATGCATCAAAATGAAGTAAATGTGCATAGAAACGAAGGAAATATGCATCGGAACGAAGTAAATATGCATCAAAATGAAGTAAATATGCATCGAAACGAAGGAAATGTTGATCGTAATGTAGTAATTATACATCAAAATGAAGTAAATGTGCATCGAAATGAAGGAAATACGCATTGGAACGAAGTAAATATGCATCAAAATGAAGTAAATATGCATCAAAACGAAATAAAAGTTGATCGTAATAAAGTAAATATGCATCAAAATGAAGTAAATATGCATCGAAATGAAGGAAATGTTGATCTTAATTAAGGAAATATGCATCAAAATGAAGTAGATATACATCGAAACCAAGGAAATTTTGATCGTAATGAAGTAAATATGCATCAAAATGAAGTAAATGTGCGTAGAAACGAAGGAAATACGCAAAAAAACGAAGTAAATATGCATCGAAATGAAGGAATTGATCGTAATAAAGTAAATATGCATCGAAATGAAGAAAATGTTGACCGCAATGAAGTAAATATGCATCAAAATGAATTAAATATGCATCGAACCGAAAGAAATGATAATCGTAATGAAGTAAATATGCATCGAAAACGTAGTAAATATGCAAAATATCGTAGCAAATTTTGATCTTAATGAAGTAAATATGCATTTAAACGAAGTAAATGTGCATAGAAACGAAGGAAATGTTTATCGTAATTAAGTAAATATGCATCAAAATGAAGTAAATGTGCATCGAAATGAAGGAAATACGCATTGGAACGAAGTAAATATGCATCAAATTGAAGTAAATATGCATCAAAACGAAATAAAAGTTGATCGTAATAAAGTAAATATGCATCAAAATGAAGTAAATATGCATCGAAACGAAGGAAATGTTGATCTTAATTAAGGAAATATGCATCAAAATGAAGTAGATATACATCGAAACCAAGGAAATTTTGATCGTAATGAAGTAAATATGCATCAAAATGAAGTAAATGTGCGTAGAAACGAAGGAAATACACAAAAAACGAAGTAAATATGCATCAAAATGAAGTAAATATGCATCGAAATGAAGGAATTGATCGTAATAAAGTAAATATGCATCGAAATGAAGAAAATGTTGACCGTAATGAAGTAAATATGCATCAAAATGAATTAAATATGCATCGAACCGAAAGAAATGATGATCGTAATGAAGTAAATATGCATCGAAAACGAAGTAAATATGCAAAAATCGTAGCAAATTTTGATCTTAATGAAGTAAATATGCATCAAAACGAAGTAAATATGCATCGAAACGAAGGAAATATTGATCGTAATTAAGTAAATATGCATCAAAATGAAGTAAATGTGCATCGAAACGAAAGAAATACACATCAAAATGAAGTAAATATGCATCAAAATGAAGAAAATGTTGATCGTAATGAAGTAATTATACATCAAAATGAAGTAAATGTGCATCGAGATAAAGGAAATACGCATTGGAACAAAGTAAATATGCATCAAAACGAAAGAAATGTTGATCGTCATAAAGTAAATATGCATCAAAATGAAGTAAATATGCATCGAAACGAAGGAAATGTTGATCTTAATGAAGGAAATATGCATCAAAATGAAGTAGATATAAATCGAAACGAAGGAAATATTTATCGTAATGAAGTAAATATGCATCAAAATGAAGTTAATGTGCATAGAAACGAAGGAAATACGCATCAAAACGAAGTAAATATGCATCAAAATGAAGTAAATATGCATCAAAATGAAGGAAATGTTGATCGTAATAAAGTAAATATGCATAAAAATTAAGTAAATATGCGTCGAAATGAAGGAAATGTTGATCGTAATGAAGTAAATATGCATCAAAATGAATTAAATATGCATCGAAACGAAAGAAATGATGATCTTAATGAAGTAAATAATCATCAAAATTAAGTAAATGTGCATAGAAACGAAAGAAATGATGATCGTAATGAAGTAAATATGCATCGAAAACTAAGTAAATATGCAAAAAAACGTAGTAAATTTTGATCTTAATGAAGTAAATATGCATCAAAATGAAGTAAATATGCATCGAAACGAAGGAAATGTTGATCGCAATTAAGTAAATATGCATCAAAATGAAGTAAATGTGCATCGAAACGAAAGAAATATGCATCAAAACGAAGTAAATATGCATCAAAATGAAGTAAATATTCATCTAAACGAAGGAAATGTTAATAGTAATGAAGTAAATATAGATAAAAAAATGAAGTAATTGTGCATCAAAACGAATTAAATATAATCATCGAAATGAAGTAAAAATGCATTAAAAAGAAATATGTATGCTTCTAAACAAAAGAAATATCGATCTAATAAAGAAAATTTGCGTCAAAATGAAGTAAATATGCATCAAAACGAAGGAAATGTTTATCGTAATGAAGAAAATATGCATCAAAATGAAGTAAATGTGCATAGAAACGAAGGAAATATGCATCGGAACTAAGTAAATATGCATCAAAATGAAGTAAATATGCATCGAAACGAAGGAAATATTGATCGTAATGTAGTAATTATACATCCAAATGAAGTAAATGTGCATCGAAATGAAGGAAATACGCATTGGAACGAAGTAAATATGCATCAAAATGAAGTAAATATGCATCAAAACGAAATAAATGTTGATCGTAATAAAGTAAATATGCATCAAAATGAAGTAAATATGCATCGAAACAAAGGAAATGTTGATCTTAATTAAGGAAATATGCATCAAAATGAAGTAGATATACATCGAAACTAAGGAAATGTTGATCGTAATGAAGTAAATATGCATCAAAATGAAGTAAATGTGCGTAGAAACGAAGGAAATACGCAAAAAACGAAGTAAATATGCATCAAAATGAAGTAAATATGCATCGAAATGAAGGAATTGATCGTAATAAAGTAAATATGCATCGAAATGAAGAAAATGTTGACCGTAATGAAGTAAATATGCATCAAAATGAATTAAATATGCATCGAAACGAAAGAAATGATGATCGTAATGAAGTAAATATGCATCGAAAACGAAGTAAATATGCAAAAGATCGTAGCAAATTTTGATCTTAATTAAGTAAAAATGCATCAAAACGAAGTAAATATGCATCGAAACGAAGGAAATGTTGATCGTAATTAAGTAAATATGCATCGAAATGAAGTAAATGTGCATCGAAACGAAAGAAATACACATCAAAATGAAGTAAATATGCATCAAAATGAAGAAAATGTTGATCGTAATGAAGTAATTATACATCAAAATGATGTAAATGTGCATCGAAATGAAGGAAATACGCATCGGAGCAAAGTAAATATGCATCAAAACGAAAGAAATGTTGATCGTCATAAAGTAAATATGCATCAAAATGAAGTAAATATGCATCGAAACGAAGTTAACGTTGATCTTAATGAAGAAAATATGCATCAAAATGAAGTAGATATAAATCGAAACGAAGGAAATGTTGATCGTAATGAAGTAAATATACATCAAAATGAAGTAAATGTGCATAGAAACGAAGGAAATATGCATCAAAATGAAGTAAATATGCATCAAAATGAAGTAAATATGCATCGAAATGAAGGAAATGTTGATCGTAATAAAGTAAATATGCATAAAAATGAAGAAATATGCATCGAAATGAAGGAAATGTTGATCGTAATGAAGTAAATATGCATCAAAATGAATTAAATATGCATCGAAAGAATGATGATCTTAATGAAGTAAATAATCATCAAAATGAGGTAAATGTGCATAGAAACGAAAGAAATGATGATCGTAATGAAGTAAATATGCAACGAAAACTAAGTAAATATGCAAAAAAACGTAGTAAATTTTGATCTTAATGAAGTAAATATGCATCAAAATGAATTAAATATGCATCGAAACGAAGGAAATGTTGATCGCAATTAAGTAAATATGCATCAAAATGAAGTAAATGTGCATCGAAACGAAAGAAATATGCATCAAAACGAAGTAAATATGCATCAAAATGAAGTAAATATTCATCTAAACGAAGGAAATGTTGATATTAATGAAGTAAATATAGATAAAAAATAAAGTAATTGTGCATCAAAACGAATTAAATATTCATCGAAATGAAGTAAAAATGCATTAAAAAGAAATATGTATGCTTCTAAATGAAAGAAATATCGATCTAATAAAGAAAATTTGCGTCAAAATGAAGTAAATATGCATCAAAACGAAGGAAATGTTTATCATAATGAAGAAAATATGCATCAAAATGAAGTAAATGTGCATAGAAACGAAGGAAATATGCATCAGAACGAAGTAAATAGGCATCAAAATGAAGTAAATATGCATCGAAACGAAGGAAATGTTGATCATAATGTAGTAATTATACATCAAAATGAAGTAAATGTGCATCGAAATGAAGGAAATACGCATTGGAACGAAGTAAATATGCATCAAAATGAAGTAAATATGCATCAAAACGAAATAAAAGTTTATCGTAATAAAGTAAATATGCATCAAAATGAAGTAAATATGCATCGAAACGAAAGAAATGTTGATCTTAATTAAGGAAATATGCATCAAAATGAAGTAGATATATATCGAAACCAAGGAAATTTTGATCGTAATGAAGTAAATATGCATCAAAATGAAGTAAATGTGCGTAGAAACGAAGGAAATACGCAAAAAACGAAGTAAATATGCATCAAAATGAAGTAAATATGCATCGAAATGAAGGAATTGATCGTAATAAAGTAAATATGCATCGAAATGAAGAAAATGTTGACCGTAATGAAGTAAATATGCATCAAAATGAATTAAATATGCTTCGAAACAATGATGATCTTAATGAAGTAAATAATCATCAAAATGAGGTAAATGTGCATAGAAACGAAAGAAATGATGATCGTAATGAAGTAAATATGCATCGAAAACTAAGTAAATATGCAAAAAAACGTAGTAAATTTTGATCTTAATGAAGTAAATATGCATCAAAATGAAGTAAATATGCATCGAAACGAAGGAAATGTTGATCGCAATTAAGTAAATATGCATCAAAATGAAGTAAATGTGCATCGAAACGAAAGAAATATGCATCAAAACGAAGTAAATATGCATCAAAATGAAGTAAATATTCATCTAAACGAAGGAAATGTTGATATTAATGAAGTAAATATAGATAAAAAATAAAGTAATTGTGCATCAAAACGAATTAAATATTCATCGAAATGAAGTAAAAATGCATTAAAAATAAATATGTATGCTTCTAAATGAAAGAAATAGCGATCTAATAAAGAAAATTTGCGTCAAAATGAAGTAAATATGCATCAAAACGAAGGAAATGTTTATCATAATGAAGAAAATATGCATCAAAATGAAGTAAATGTGCATTGAAACGAAGGAAATATGCATCAGAACGAAGTAAATATGCATCAAAATGAAGTAAATATGCATCGAAACGAAGGAAATGTTGATCATAATGTAGTAATTATACATCAAAATGAAGTAAATGTGCATCGAAATGAAGGAAATACGCATTGGAACGAAGTAAATATGCATCAAAATGAAGTAAATATGCATCAAAACGAAATAAAAGTTGATCGTAATAAAGTAAATATGCATCAAAATGAAGTAAATATGCATCGAAACGAAGGAAATGTTGATCTTAATTAAGGAAATATGCATCAAAATGAAGTAGATATACATCGAAACCGAGGAAATTTTGATCGTAATGAAGTAAATATGCATCAAAATGAAGTAAATGTGCGTAGAAACGAAGGAAATAAGCAAAAAACGAAGTAAATATGCATCAAAATGAAGTAAATATGCATCGAAATGAAGGAATTGATCGTAATAAATTAAATATGCATCGAAATGAAGAAAATGTTGACCGTAATGAAGTATATATGCATCAAAATGAATTAAATATGCATCGAAACGAAAGAAATGATGATCGGAATGAAGTAAATATGCATCGAAAACGAAGTAAATATGCAAAAGATCGTAACAAATATTGATCTTAATGAAGTAAATATGCATCAAAACGAAGTAAATATGCATCGAAACGAAGGAAATGTTGATCGTAATTAAGTAAATATGCATCAAAATGAAGTAAATGTGCATCGAAACGAAAGAAATACACATCAAAATGAAGTAAATATGCATCAAAATGAAGAAAATGTTGATCGTAATGAAGTAATTATACATCAAAATGAAGTAAATGTGCATCGAAATGAAGGAAATACGCATCGGAACAAAGTAAATATGCATCAAAACGAAAGAAATGTTGATCGTCATAAAGTAAATATGCATCAAAATGAAGTAAATATGCATCGAAACGAAGGAAATGTTAATCTTAATGAAGGAAATATGCATTAAAATGAAGTAGATATAAATCGAAACGAAGGAAATGTTGATCGTAATGAAGTAAATATGCATCAAAATGAAGTAAATGTGCATAGAAACAAAGGAAATACGCATAAAAAAAAAGTAAATATGCATCAAAATGAAGTAAATATGCATCGAAATGAAGGAAATGTTGATCGTAACAAAGTAAATATGCATAAAAATGAAGAAATAGGCATCGAAATGAAGGAAATGTTGATCGTAATGAAGTAAATATGCATCAAAATGAATTAAATATGCATCGAAACAATGATGATCTTAATGAAGTAAATAATCATCAAAATGAGGTAAATGTGCATAGAAACGAAAGAAATGACGATCGTAATGAAGTAAATATGCATCGAAAACTAAGTAAATATGCAAAAAAACGTAGTAAATTTTGATCTTAATGAAGTAAATATGCATCAAAATAAAGTAAATATGCATCGAAATGAAGGAAATGTTGATCGCAATTAAGTAAATATGCATCAAAATGAAGTAAATGTGCATCGAAACGAAAGAAATATGCATCAAAACGAAGTAAATATGCATCAAAATGAAGTAAATATTCATCTAAACGAAGGAAATGTTGATATTAATGAAGTAAATATAGATAAAAAATAAAGTAATTGTGCATCAAAACGAATTAAATATTCATCGAAATGAAGTAAAAATGCATTAAAAAGAAATATGTATGCTTCTAAACGAAAGAAATATCGATCTAATAAAGAAAATTTGCGTCAAAATGAAGTAAATATGCATCAAAACGAAGGAAATGTTTATCATAATGAAGAAAATATGCATCAAATTGAAGTAAATGTGCATAGAAACGAAGGAAATATGCATCGGAACGAAGTAAATATGCATCAAAATGAAGTAAGTATGTATCGAAACGAAGGAAATGTTGATCGTAATGTAGTAATTATACATCAAAATGAAGTAAATGTTCATTGAAATGAAGGAAATACGCATTGGAACGAAGTAAATATGCATCAAAATGAAGTAAATATGCATCAAAACGAAATAAAAGTTGATCGTAATAAAGTAAATATGCATCAAAATGAAGTAAATATGCATCGAAACGAAGGAAATGTTGATCTTAATTAAGGAAATATGCATCAAAATGAAGTAGATATACATCGAAACTAAGGAAATGTTGATCGTAATGAAGTAAATATGCATCAAAATGAAGTAAATGTGCGTAGAAACAAAGGAAATACGCAAAAAACGAAGTAAATATGCATCAAAATGAAGTAAATATGCATCGAAATGAAGGAATTGATCGTAATAAAGTAAATATGCATCGAAATGAAGAAAATATTGACCGTAATGAAGTAAATATGCATCAAAATGAATTAAATATGCATCGAAACGAAAGAAATGATGATCGTAATGAAGTAAATATGCATCGAAAACTAAGTAAATATGCAAAAGATCGTAGCAAATTTTGATCTTAATGAAGTAAATATGCATCAAAACGAAGTAAATATGCATCGAAACGAAGGAAATGTTGATCGTAATTAAGTAAATATGCATCAAAATGAAGTAAATGTGCATCGAAACGAAAGAAATACACATCAAAATGAAGTAAATATGCATCAAAATGAAGAAAATGTTGATCGTAATGAAGTAATTATACATCAAAATGAAGTAAATGTGCATTGAAATGAAGGAAATACGCATCGGAACAAAGTAAATATGCATCAAAACGAAAGAAATATTGATCGTCATAAAGTATATATGCATCAAAATGAAGTAAATATGCATCGAAACGAAGGAAATGTTGATCTTAATGAAGGAAATATGCATCAAAATGAAGTAGATATAAATCGAAACGAAGGAAATATTGATCGTAATGAAGTAAATATGCATCAAAATGAAGTAAATGTGCATAGAAACGGAGTAAATACGCATCAAAACGAAGTAAATATGCATCAAAATGAAGTAAATATGCATCGAAATGAAGGAAATGTTGATCGTAGTAAAGTAAATATGCATAAAAATGAAGTAAATATGCATCGAAATGAAGGAAATGTTGATCGTAATGAAGTAAATATGCATCAAAATGAATTAAATATGCATCGAAACGAAAGAAATGATGATCTTAATGAAGTAAATAATCATCAAAATTAAGTAAATGTGCATAGAAACGAAAGAAATGATGATCGTAATGAAGTAAATATGCAGCGAAAACTAAGTAAATATGCAAAAAAACGTAGTAAATTTTGATCTTAATGAAGTAAATATGCATCAAAATAAAGTAAATATGCATCGAAACGAATAAAATGTTGATCGTAATTAAGTAAATATGCATCAAAATGATGTAAATGTGCATCGAAACGAAAGAAATATGCATCAAAACGAAGTAAATATGCATCAAAATGAAGTAAATATTCATCTAAACGAAGGAAATGTTGATAGTAATGAAGTAAATATAGATAAAAAAATGAAGTAATTGTGCATCAAAACGAATTAAATATATTCATCGAAATGAAGTAAAAATGCATTAAAAAGAAATATCTATGCTTCTAAACGAAAGAAATATCGATCTAATAAAGAAAATTTGCGTCAAAATGAAGTAAATATGCATCAAAACGAAGAAAATGTTTATCGTAATGAAGAAAATATGCATCGAAATGAAGTAAATGTGCATAGAAACGAAGGAAATATGCATCGGAACGAAGTAAATATGCATCAAAATGAAGTAAATATGCATCGAAAAGAAGGAAATGTTGATCGTAATAAAGTAAATATGCATCAAAATGAAGTAAATATGCATCGAAACGAAGGAAATGTTGATCTTAATTAAGGAAATATGCATCAAAATGAAGTAGATATACATCGAAACTAAGGAAATGTTGATCGTAATGAAGTAAATATGCATCAAAATGAAGTAAATGTGCGTAGAAACGAAGGAAATACGCAAAAAACGAAGTAAATATGCATCAAAATGAAGTAAATATGCATCGAAATGAAGGAATTGATCGTAATAAAGTAAATATGCATCGAAATGAAGAAAATATTGACCGTAATGAAGTAAATATGCATCAAAATGAATTAAATATGCATCGAAACGAAAGAAATGATGATCGTAATGAAGTAAATATGCATCGAAAACGAAGTAAATATGCAAAAGATCGTAACAAATATTGATCTTAATGAAGTAAATATGCATCAAAACGAAGTAAATATGCATCGAAACGAAGGAAATGTTGATCGTAATTAAGTAAATATGCATCAAAATGAAGTAAATGTGCATCGAAACGAAAGAAATACACATCAAAATGAAGTAAATATGCATCAAAATGAAGAAAATGTTGATCGTAATGAAGTAATTATACATCAAAATGAAGTAAATGTGCATCGAAATGAAGGAAATACGCATCGGAACAAAGTAAATATGCATCAAAACGAAAGAAATGTTGATCGTCATAAAGTAAATATGCATCAAAATGAAGTAAATATGCATCGAAACGAAGGAAATGTTAATCTTAATGAAGGAAATATGCATTAAAATGAAGTATATATAAATCGAAACGAAGGAAATGTTGATCGTAATGAAGTAAATATGCATCAAAATGAAGTAAATGTGCATAGAAACAAAGGAAATACGCATAAAAAAAAAGTAAATATGCATCAAAATGAAGTAAATATGCATCGAAATGAAGGAAATGTTGATCGTAACAAAGTAAATATGCATAAAAATGAAGAAATAGGCATCGAAATGAAGGAAATGTTGATCGTAATGAAGTAAATATGCATCAAAATGAATTAAATATGCATCGAAACAATGATGATCTTAATGAAGTAAATAATCATCAAAATGAGGTAAATGTGCATAGAAACGAAAGAAATGACGATCGTAATGAAGTAAATATGCATCGAAAACTAAGTAAATATGCAAAAAAACGTAGTAAATTTTGATCTTAATGAAGTAAATATGCATCAAAATAAAGTAAATATGCATCGAAATGAAGGAAATGTTGATCGCAATTAAGTAAATATGCATCAAAATGAAGTAAATGTGCATCGAAACGAAAGAAATATGCATCAAAACGAAGTAAATATGCATCAAAATGAAGTAAATATTCATCTAAACGAAGGAAATGTTGATATTAATGAAGTAAATATAGATAAAAAATAAAGTAATTGTGCATCAAAACGAATTAAATATTCATCGAAATGAAGTAAAAATGCATTAAAAAGAAATATGTATGCTTCTAAACGAAAGAAATATCGATCTAATAAAGAAAATTTGCGTCAAAATGAAGTAAATATGCATCAAAACGAAGGAAATATTTATCGTAATGAAGAAAATATGCATCAAAATGAAGTAAATGTGCATAGAAACGAAGGAAATATGCATCGGAACGAAGTAAATATGCATCAAAATGAAGTAAGTATGTATCGAAACGAAGGAAATGTTGATCGTAATGTAGTAATTATACATCAAAATGAAGTAAATGTTCATTGAAATGAAGGAAATACGCATTGGAACGAAGTAAATATGCATCAAAATGAAGTAAATATGCATCAAAACGAAATAAAAGTTGATCGTAATAAAGTAAATATGCATCAAAATGAAGTAAATATGCATCGAAACGAAGGAAATGTTGATCTTAATTAAGGAATATGCATCAAAATGAAGTAGATATACATCGAAACTAAGGAAATGTTGATCGTAATGAAGTAAATATGCATCAAAATGAAGTAAATGTGCGTAGAAACGAAGGAAATACGCAAAAAACGAAGTAAATATGCATCAAAATGAAGTAAATATGCATCGAAATGAAGGAATTGATCGTAATAAAGTAAATATGCATCGAAATGAAGAAAATATTGACCGTAATGAAGTAAATATGCATCAAAATGAATTAAATATGCATCGAAACGAAAGAAATGATGATCGTAATGAAGTAAATATGCATCGAAAACTAAGTAAATATGCAAAAGATCGTAGCAAATTTTGATCTTAATGAAGTAAATATGCATCAAAACGAAGTAAATATGCATCGAAACGAAGGAAATGTTGATCGTAATTAAGTAAATATGCATCAAAATGAAGTAAATGTGCATCGAAACGAAAGAAATACACATCAAAATGAAGTAAATATGCATCAAAATGAAGAAAATGTTGATCGTAATGAAGTAATTATACATCAAAATGAAGTAAATGTGCATTGAAATGAAGGAAATACGCATCGGAACAAAGTAAATATGCATCAAAACGAAAGAAATATTGATCGTCATAAAGTATATATGCATCAAAATGAAGTAAATATGCATCGAAACGAAGGAAATGTTGATCTTAATGAAGGAAATATGCATCAAAATGAAGTAGATATAAATCGAAACGAAGGAAATATTGATCGTAATGAAGTAAATATGCATCAAAATGAAGTAAATGTGCATAGAAACGGAGTAAATACGCATCAAAACGAAGTAAATATGCATCAAAATGAAGTAAATATGCATCGAAATGAAGGAAATGTTGATCGTAGTAAAGTAAATATGCATAAAAATGAAGTAAATATGCATCGAAATGAAGGAAATGTTGATCGTAATGAAGTAAATATGCATCAAAATGAATTAAATATGCATCGAAACGAAAGAAATGATGATCTTAATGAAGTAAATAATCATCAAAATTAAGAAATGTGCATAGAAACGAAAGAAATGATGATCGTAATGAAGTAAATATGCAGCGAAAACTAAGTAAATATGCAAAAAAACGTAGTAAATTTTGATCTTAATGAAGTAAATATGCATCAAAATAAAGTAAATATGCATCGAAACGAATAAAATGTTGATCGTAATTAAGTAAATATGCATCAAAATGATGTAAATGTGCATCGAAACGAAAGAAATATGCATCAAAACGAAGTAAATATGCATCAAAATGAAGTAAATATTCATCTAAACGAAGGAAATGTTGATAGTAATGAAGTAAATATAGATAAAAAAATGAAGTAATTGTGCATCAAAACGAATTAAATATATTCATCGAAATGAAGTAAAAATGCATTAAAAAGAAATATCTATGCTTCTAAACGAAAGAAATATCGATCTAATAAAGAAAATTTGCGTCAAAATGAAGTAAATATGCATCAAAACGAAGAAAATGTTTATCGTAATGAAGAAAATATGCATCGAAATGAAGTAAATGTGCATAGAAACGAAGGAAATATGCATCGGAACGAAGTAAATATGCATCAAAATGAAGTAAATATGCATCGAAAAGAAGGAAATGTTGATCGTAATGTAGTAATTATACATCAAAATGAAGTAAATGTGCATCGAAATGAAGGAAATACGCATTGGAACGAAGTAAATATGCATCAAAATGAAGTAAATATGCTTCAAAACGAAATAAATATTGATCGTAATAAAGTAAATATGCATCAAAATGAAGTAAATATGCATCGAAACGAAGGAAATGTTAATCTTAATTAAGGAAATATGCATCAAAATGAAGTAGATATACATCGAAACTAAGGAAATGTTGATCGTAATGAAGTAAATATGCATCAAAATGAAGTAAATGTGCGTAGAAACGAAGGAAATACGCAAAAAACGAAGTAAATATGTATCAAAATGAAGTAAATATGCATCGAAATGAAGGAATTGATCGTAATAAAGTAAATATGCATCGAAATGAAGAAAATGTTGACCGTAATGAAGTAAATATGCATCAAAATGAATTAAATATGCATCGAAACGAAAGAAATGATGATCGTAATGAAGTAAATATGCATCGAAAACGAAGTAAATATGCAAAAGATCATAGCAAATTTTGATCTTAATGAAGTAAATATGCATCAAAACGAAGTAAATATGCATCGAAACGAATGAAATGTTGATCGTAATTAAGTAAATATGCATCGAAATGAAGTAAATGTGCATCGAAACGAAAGAAATACACATCAAAATGAAGTAAATATGCATCAAAATGAAGAAAATGTTGATCGTAATGAAGTAATTATACATCAAAATGATGTAAATGTGCATCGAAATGAAGGAAATACGCATCGGAGCAAAGTAAATATACATCAAAACGAAAGAAATGTTGATCGTCATAAAGTAAATATGCATCAAAATGAAGTAAATATGCATCGAAACGAAGGAAACGTTGATCTTAATGAAGAAAATATGCATCAAAATGAAGTAGATATAAATCGAAACGAAGGAAATGTTGATCGTAATGAAATAAATATGCATCAAAATGAAGTAAATGTGCATAGAAACGAAGGAAATACGCATCAAAACGAAGTAAATATGCATCAAAATGAAGTAAATATGCATCGAAATGAAGAAATGTTGATCGTAATAAAGTGAATATGCATAAAATGAAGAAATATGCATCGAAATGAAGGAAATGTTGATCGTAATGAAGTAAATATGCATCAAAATGAATTAAATATGCATCGAAACAATGATGATCTTAATGAAGTAAATAATCATCAAAATGAAGTAAATGTGCATAGAAACGAAAGAAATGATGATCGTAATGAAGTAAATATGCATCGAAAACTAAGTAAATATGCAAAAAAACGTAGTAAAATTTTATCTTAATGAAGTAAATATGCATCAAAATGAAGTAAATATGCATCGAAACGAAGGAAATGTTGATCGCAATTAAGTAAATATGCATCAAAATGAAGTAAATGTACATCGAAACGAAAGAAATATGCATCAAAACGAAGTAAATATGCATCAAAATGAAGTAAATATTCATCTAAACGAAGGAAATGTTGATATTAATGAAGTAAATATAGATAAAAAATAAAGTAATTGTGCATCAAAACGAATTAAATATTCATCGAAATGAAGTAAAAATGCATTAAAAAGAAATATGTATGCTTCTAAACGAAAGAAATATCGATCTAATAAAGAAAATTTGCGTCAAAATGAAGTAAATATGCATCAAAAAGAAGGAAATGTTTATCGTAATGAAGAAAATATGCATCAAAATGAAGTAAATGTGCATAGAAACGAAGGAAATATGCATCGGAACGAAGTAAATATGCATCAAAATGAAGTAAATATGCATCGAAACGTAGGAAATGTTGATCGTAATGTAATAATTATACATCAAAATGAAGTAAATGTGCATCGAAATGAAGGAAATACGCATTGGAACGAAGTAAATATGCATCAAAATGAAGTAAATATGCATCAAAAGGAAATAAAAGTTGATCGTAATAAAGTAAATATGCATCAAAATGAAGTAAATATGCATCGAAACTAAGTAAATGTTGATCTTAATTAAGGAAATATGCATCAAAATGAAGTAGATATACATCGAAACCAAGGAAATTTTGATCGTAATGAAGTAAATATGCATCAAAATGAAGTAAATGTGCGTAGAAACGAAGGAAATAAGCAAAAAACGAAGTAAATATGCATCAAAATGAAGTAAATATGCATCGAAATGAAGGAATTGATCGTAATAAAGTAAATATGCATCGAAATGTAGAAAATGTTGACCGTAATGAAGTAAATATGCATCAAAATGAATTAAATATGCATCGAAACGAAAGAAATGATGATCGTAGTGAAGTAAATATGCATCGAAAACGAAGTAAATATGCAAAAGATCGTAGCAAATTTTGATCTTAATGAAGTAAATATGCATCAAAACGAAATAAATATGCATCGAAACGAAGGAAATGTTGATCGTAATTAAGTAAATATGCATCAAAATGAAGTAAATGTGCAAGTAAATATGCATCGAAACGAAGGAAATGTTCATCTTAATGAAGGAAATATGCATCAAAATGAAGTAGATATAAATCGAAACGAAGGAAATGTTGATCGTAATGAAGTAAATATGCATCAAAATGAAGTAAATGTGTATAGAAACGAAGGAAATACGCATCAAAACGAAGTAAATATGCATCAAAATGAAGTAAATATGCATAGAAATGAAGGAAATGTTTATCGTAATAAAGTAAATATGCATAAAAATGAAGTAAATATGCATCGAAATGAAAGAAATGTTGATCGTAATGAAGTAAATATGCATCAAAATGAATTAAATATGCATCGAAACTAAAGAAATGATGATCTTAATGAAGTAAATAATCATCAAAATTAAGTAAATGTGCATAGAAACGAAAGAAATGATGATCGTAATGAAGTAAATATGCATCGAAAACTAAGTAAATATGCAAAAAACGTAGTAAATTTTGATCTTAATGAAGTAAATATGCATCAAAATGAAGTAAATATGCATCGAAACGAAGGAAATGTTGATCGCAATTAAGTAAATATGCATCAAAATGAAGTAAATGTGCATCGAAACGAAAGAAATATGTATCAAAACGAAGTAAATATGCATCAAAATGAAGTAAATATTCATCTAAACGAAGAAAATGTTGATAGTAATGAAGTAAATATAGATAAAAAAATGAAGTAATTGTGCATCAAAACGAATTAAATATATTCATCGAAATGAAGTAAAAAAGCATTAAAAAGAAATATGTATGCTTCTAAACGAAAGAAATATCGATCTAATAAAGAAAATTTGCGTCAAAATGAAGTAAATATGCATCAAAACGAAGGAAATGTTTATCGAAATGAAGAAAATATGCATCAAAATGAAGTAAATATGCATAGAAACGAAGGAATTATGCATCGGAACGAATTAAATATGCATCAAAATGAAGTAAATATGCATCGAAACGAAGGAAATGTTGATCGTAATGTAGTAATTATACATCAAAATGAAGTCAATGTGCATCGAAATGAAGGAAATACGCATTGGAACGATGTAAATATGCATCAAAATGAAGTAAATATGCATCAAAACGAAAGAAATGTTGATCGTCATAAAGTAAATATGCATCAAAATGAAGTAAATATGCATCGAAACGAAGGAAATGTTGATCTTAATGAAGGAAATATGCATCAAAATGAAGTAGATATAAATCGAAACGAAGGAAATGTTGATCGTAATGAAGTAAATATGCATCAAAATGAAGTAAATGTGCATAGAAACGAAGGAAATACGCATCAAAACGAAGTAAATATGCATCAAAATGAAGTAAATATGCATCGAAATGAAGGAAATGTTGATCGTAATAAAGTAAATATGCATAAAAATGAAGTAAATATGCATTGAAATGAAGGAAATGTTGATCGTAATGAAGTAAATATGCATCAAAATGAATTAAATATGCATCGAAACGAAAGAAATGATGATCTTAATGAAGTAAATAATCATCAAAATGAAGTAAATGTGCATAGAAACGAAAGAAATGATGATCGTAATGAAGTAAATATGCATCGAAAACTAAGTAAATATGCAAAAAAAACGTAGTAAATTTTGATCTTAATGAAGTAAATATGCATCAAAATGAAGTAAATATGCATCGAAACGAAGGAAATGTTGATCGCAATTAAATAAATATGCATCAAAATGAAGTAAATGTGCATCGAAACGAAAGAAATATGTATCAAAACGAAGTAAATATGCATCAAAATGAAGTAAATATTCATCTAAACGAAGGAAATGTTGATAGTAATGAAGTAAATATAGATAAAAAAATGAAGTAATTGTGCATCAAAACGAATTAAATATATTCATCGAAATGAAGTAAAAATGCATTAAAAAGAAATATGTATGCTTCTAAACGAAAGAAATATCGATCTAATAAAGAAAATTTGCGTCAAAATGAAGTAAATATGCATCAAAACGAAGGAAATGTTTATCGTAATGAAGAAAATATGCATCAATATGAAGTAAATGTGCATAGAAACGAAGGAAATATGCATCGGAACAAAGTAAATATGCATCAAAATGAAGTAAATATGCATCGAAACGAAGGAAATGTTGATCGTAATGTAGTAATTATACATCAAAATGAAGTAATTGTGCATCGAAATGAAGGAAATACGCATTGGAACGATGTAAATATGCATCAAAATGAAGTAAATATGCATCAAAACGAAATAAATGTTGATCGTAATAAAGTAAATATGCATCAAAATGAAGTAAATATGCATCGAAAAGAAGGAAATTTTGATCTTAATTAAGGAAATATGCATCAAAATGAAGTAGATATACATCGAAACTAAGGAAATGTTGATCGTAATTAAGTAAATATGCATCAAAATGAAGTAAATGTGCGTAGAAACGAAGGAAATACGCAAAAAACGAAGTAAATATGCATCAAAATGAAATAAATATGCATCGAAATGAAGGAATTGATCGTAATAAAGTAAATATGCATCGAAATGAAGAAAATGTTGACCGTAATGAAGTAAATATGCATCAAAATGAATTAAATATGCATCAAAACGAAAGAAATGATGATCGTAATGAAGTAAATATGCATCGAAAACGAAGTAAATATGCAAAAGATCGTAGCAAATTTTGATCTTAATGAAGTAAATATGCATCAAAACGAAGTAAATATGCATCGAAACGAAGGAAATGTTGATCGTAATTAAGTAAATATGCATCGAAATGAAGTAAATGTGCATCGAAACGAAAGAAATACACATCAAAATGAAGTAAATATGCATCAAAATGAAGAAAATGTTGGTCGTAATGAAGTAATTATACATCAAAATGATGTAAATGTGCATCGAAATGAAGGAAATACGCATCGGAGCAAAGTAAATATGCATCAAAACGAAAGAAATGTTGATCGTCATAAAGTAAATATGCATCAAAATGAAGTAAATATGCATCGAAACGAAGGAAACGTTGATCTTAATGAAGAAAATATGCATCAAAATGAAGTAGATATAAATCGAAACGAAGGAAATGTTGATCGTAATGAAGTAAATATGCACCAAAATGAAGTAAATGTGCATAGAAACGAAGGAAATACGCATCAAAACGAAGTAAATATGCATCAAAATGAAGTAAATATGCATCGAAATGAAGGAAATGTTGATCGTAATAAAGTAAATATGCATAAAAATGAAGAAATATGCATCGAAATGAAGGAAATGTTGATCGTAATGAAGTAAATATGCATCAAAATTAATTAAATATGCATCGAAACAATGATGATCTTAATGAAGTAAATTTTATCAAAATGAAGTAAATGTGCATAGAAACGAAAGAAATGATGATCGTAATGAAGTAAATATGCATCGAAAACTAAGTAAATATGCAAAAAAACGTAGTAAATTTTGATCTTAATGAAGTAAATATGCATCAAAATGAAGTAAATATGCATCGAAACGAAGGAAATGTTGATCGCAATTAAGTAAATATGCATCAAAATGAAGTAAATGTGCATCGAAAAGAAAGAAATATGCATCAAAACGAAGTAAATATGCATCAAAATGAAGTAAATATTCATCTAAACGAAGGAAATGTTGATATTAATGAAGTAAATATAGATAAAAAATAAAGTAATTGTGCATCAAAACGAATTAAATATTCATCGAAATGAAGTAAAAATGCATTAAAAAGAAATATGTATGCTTCTAAACGAAAGAAATATCGATCTAATAAAGAAAATTTGCGTCAAAATGAAGTAAATATGCATCAAAACGAAGGAAATGTTTATTGTAATGATGAAAATATGCATCAAAATGAAGTAAATGTGCATAGAAACGAAGGAAATATGCATCAGAACGAAGTAAATATGCATTAAAATGAAGTAAATATGCATCGAAACGAAGAAAATGTTGTTCGTAATGTAGTAATTATATCTCAAAATGAAGTAAATGTTCATCGAAATGAAGGAAATACGCATTGGAACGAAGTAAATATGCATCAAAATGAAGTAAATATGCATCAAAACGAAATAAAAGTTTATCGTAATAAAGTAAATATGCATTAAAATGAAGTAAATATGCATCGAAACGAAGGAAATGTTGATCTTAATTAAGGAAATATGCATCAAAATGAAGTAGATATACATCGAAACCAAGGAAATTTTGATCGTAATGAAGTAAATATGCATCAAAATGAAGTAAATGTGCGTAGAAACGAAGGAAATACGCAAAAAACGAAGTAAATATGCATCAAAATTAAGTAAATATACATCGAAATGAAGGAATTGATCGTAATAAAGTAAATATGCATCGAAATGAAGAAAATGTTGACCGTAATGAAGTAAATATGCATCAAAATGAATTAAATATGCATCGAAACGAAAGAAATGATGATCGCAATGAAGTAAATATGCATCGAAAACGAAGTAAATATGCAAAAGATCGTTGCAAATTTTGATCTTAATGAAGAAAATATGCATCAAAACGAAGTAAATATGCATCGAAACGAAGGAAATGTTGATCGTAATTAAGTAAATATGCATCAAAATGAAGTAAATGTGCATCGAAACGAAAGAAATACACATCAAAATGAAGTAAATATGCATCAAAATGAAGAAAATGTTGATCGTAATGAAGTAATTATACATCAAAATGAAGTAAATGTGCATCGAAATGAAGGAAATACGCATCGGAACAAAGTAAATATGCATCAAAATGATAGAAATGTTGATCGTCATAAAGTAAATATGCATCAAAATGAAGTAAATATGCATCGAAACGAAGGAAATGTTGATCTTAATGAAGGAAATATGCATCAAAATGAAGTAGATATACATCGAAACGAAAGAAATGTTGATCGTAATGAAGTAAATATGCATCAAAATGAAGTAAATGTGCGTAGAAACGAAGGAAATACGCATCAAAACGAAGTAAATATGCATCAAAATGAAGTAAATATGCATCGAAATGAAGGAAATGTTGATCGTAATAAAGTAAATATGCATAAAAATGAAGTAAATATGCATCGAAATGAAGGAAATGTTGATCGTAATGAAGTAAATATGCATCAAAATGAATTAAATATGCATCGAAACGAAAGAAATGATGATCTTAATGAAGTAAATAATCATCAAAATTAAGTAAATGTGCATAGAAACGAAAGAAATGATGATCGTAATGAAGTAAATATGCATCGAAAACTAAGTAAATATGCAAAAAAAACGTAGTAAATTTTGATCTTAATGAAGTAAATATGCATCAAAATGAAGTAAATATGCATCGAAACGAAGGAAATGTTGATCGCAATTAAATAAATATGCATCAAAATGAAGTAAATGTGCATCGAAACGAAAGAAATATGTATCAAAACGAAGTAAATATGCATCAAAATGAAGTAAATATTCATCTAAACAAAGGAAATGTTGATAGTAATGAAGTAAATATAGATAAAAAAATGAAGTAATTGTGCATCAAAACGAATTAAATATATTCATCGAAATGAAGTAAAAATGCATTAAAAAGAAATATGTATGCTTCTAAACGAAAGAAATATCGATCTAATAAAGAAAATTTGCGTCAAAATGAAGTAAATATGCATCAAAACGAAGGAAATGTTTATCGTAATGAAGAAAATATGCATCAAAATGAAGTAAATGTGCATAGAAACGAAGGAAATATGCATCGGAACAAAGTAAATATGCATCAAAATGAAGTAAATATGCATCGAAACGAAGGAAATGTTGATCGTAATGTAGTAATTATACATCAAAATGAAGTAATTGTGCATCGAAATGAAGGAAATACGCATTGGAACGATGTAAATATGCATCAAAATGAAGTAAATATGCATCAAAACGAAATAAATGTTGATCGTAATAAAGTAAATATGCATCAAAATGAAGTAAATATGCATCGAAAAGAAGGAAATTTTGATCTTAATTAAGGAAATATGCATCAAAATGAAGTAGATATACATCGAAACTAAGGAAATGTTGATCGTAATGAAGTAAATATGCATCAAAATGAAGTAAATGTGCGTAGAAACGAAGGAAATACGCAAAAAACGAAGTAAATATGCATCAAAATGAAATAAATATGCATCGAAATGAAGGAATTGATCGTAATAAAGTAAATATGCATCGAAATGAAGAAAATGTTGACCGTAATGAAGTAAATATGCATCAAAATGAATTAAATATGCATCAAAACGAAAGAAATGATGATCGTAATGAAGTAAATATGCATCGAAAACGAAGTAAATATGCAAAAGATCGTAGCAAATTTTGATCTTAATGAAGTAAATATGCATCAAAACGAAGTAAATATGCATCGAAACGAAGGAAATGTTGATCGTAATTAAGTAAATATGCATCGAAATGAAGTAAATGTGCATCGAAACGAAAGAAATACACATCAAAATGAAGTAAATATGCATCAAAATGAAGAAAATGTTGGTCGTAATGAAGTAATTATACATCAAAATGATGTAAATGTGCATCGAAATGAAGGAAATACGCATCGGAGCAAAGTAAATATGCATCAAAACGAAAGAAATGTTGATCGTCATAAAGTAAATATGCATCAAAATGAAGTAAATATGCATCGAAACGAAGGAAACGTTGATCTTAATGAAGAAAATATGCATCAAAATGAAGTAGATATAAATCGAAACGAAGGAAATGTTGATCGTAATGAAGTAAATATGAATCAAAATGAAGTAAATGTGCATAGAAACGAAGGAAATACGCATCAAAACGAAGTAAATATGCATCAAAATGAAGTAAATATGCATCGAAATGAAGGAAATGTTGATCGTAATAAAGTAAATATGCATAAAAATGAAGAAATATGCATCGAAATGAAGGAAATGTTGATCGTAATGAAGTAAATATGCATCAAAATTAATTAAATATGCATCGAAACAATGATGATCTTAATGAAGTAAATTTTATCAAAATGAAGTAAATGTGCATAGAAACGAAAGAAATGATGATCGTAATGAAGTAAATATGCATCGAAAACTAAGTAAATATGCAAAAAAACGTAGTAAATTTTGATCTTAATGAAGTAAATATGCATCAAAATGAAGTAAATATGCATCGAAACGAAGGAAATGTTGATCGCAATTAAGTAAATATGCATCAAAATGAAGTAAATGTGCATCGAAAAGAAAGAAATATGCATCAAAACGAAGTAAATATGCATCAAAATGAAGTAAATATTCATCTAAACGAAGGAAATGTTGATATTAATGAAGTAAATATAGATAAAAAATAAAGTAATTGTGCATCAAAACGAATTAAATATTCATCGAAATGAAGTAAAAATGCATTAAAAAGAAATATGTATGCTTCTAAACGAAAGAAATATCGATCTAATAAAGAAAATTTGCGTCAAAATGAAGTAAATATGCATCAAAACGAAGGAAATGTTTATTGTAATGATGAAAATATGCATCAAAATGAAGTAAATGTGCATAGAAACGAAGGAAATATGCATCAGAACGAAGTAAATATGCATTAAAATGAAGTAAATATGCATCGAAACGAAGAAAATGTTGTTCGTAATGTAGTAATTATATCTCAAAATGAAGTGAATGTTCATCGAAATGAAGGAAATACGCATTGGAACGAAGTAAATATGCATCAAAATGAAGTAAATATGCATCAAAACGAAATAAAAGTTTATCGTAATAAAGTAAATATGCATTAAAATGAAGTAAATATGCATCGAAACGAAGGAAATGTTGATCTTAATTAAGGAAATATGCATCAAAATGAAGTAGATATACATCGAAACCAAGGAAATTTTGATCGTAATGAAGTAAATATGCATCAAAATGAAGTAAATGTGCGTAGAAACGAAGGAAATACGCAAAAAACGAAGTAAATATGCATCAAAATTAAGTAAATATACATCGAAATGAAGGAATTGATCGTAATAAAGTAAATATGCATCGAAATGAAGAAAATGTTGACCGTAATGAAGTAAATATGCATCAAAATGAATTAAATATGCATCGAAACGAAAGAAATGATGATCGTAATGAAGTAAATATGCATCGAAAACGAAGTAAATATGCAAAAGATCGTTGCAAATTTTGATCTTAATGAAGTAAATATGCATCAAAACGAAGTAAATATGCATCGAAACGAAGGAAATGTTGATCGTAATTAAGTAAATATGCATCAAAATGAAGTAAATGTGCATCGAAACGAAAGAAATACACATCAAAATGAAGTAAATATGCATCAAAATGAAGAAAATGTTGATCGTAATGAAGTAATTATACATCAAAATGAAGTAAATGTGCATCGAAATGAAGGAAATACGCATCGGAACAAAGTAAATATGCATCAAAATGATAGAAATGTTGATCGTCATAAAGTAAATATGCATCAAAATGAAGTAAATATGCATCGAAACGAAGGAAATGTTGATCTTAATGAAGGAAATATGCATCAAAATGAAGTAGATATACATCGAAACGAAAGAAATGTTGATCGTAATGAAGTAAATATGCATCAAAATGAAGTAAATGTGCGTAGAAACGAAGGAAATACGCATCAAAACGAAGTAAATATGCATCAAAATGAAGTAAATATGCATCGAAATGAAGGAAATGTTGATCGTAATAAAGTAAATATGCATAAAAATGAAGTAAATATGCATCGAAATGAAGGAAATGTTGATCGTAATGAAGTAAATATGCATCAAAATGAATTAAATATGCATCGAAACGAAAGAAATGATGATCTTAATGAAGTAAATAATCATCAAAATTAAGTAAATGTGCATAGAAACGAAAGAAATGATGATCGTAATGAAGTAAATATGCATCGAAAACTAAGTAAATATGCAAAAAAAACGTAGTAAATTTTGATCTTAATGAAGTAAATATGCATCAAAATGAAGTAAATATGCATCGAAACGAAGGAAATGTTGATCGCAATTAAATAAATATGCATCAAAATGAAGTAAATGTGCATCGAAACGAAAGAAATATGTATCAAAACGAAGTAAATATGCATCAAAATGAAGTAAATATTCATCTAAACAAAGGAAATGTTGATAGTAATGAAGTAAATATAGATAAAAAAATGAAGTAATTGTGCATCAAAACGAATTAAATATATTCATCGAAATGAAGTAAAAATGCATTAAAAAGAAATATGTATGCTTCTAAACGAAAGAAATATCGATCTAATAAAGAAAATTTGCGTCAAAATGAAGTAAATATGCATCAAAACGAAGGAAATGTTTATCGTAATGAAGAAAATATGCATCAAAATGAAGTAAATGTGCATAGAAACGAAGGAAATATGCATCGGAACAAAGTAAATATGCATCAAAATGAAGTAAATATGCATCGAAACGAAGGAAATGTTGATCGTAATGTAGTAATTATACATCAAAATGAAGTAATTGTGCATCGAAATGAAGGAAATACGCATTGGAACGATGTAAATATGCATCAAAATGAAGTAAATATGCATCAAAACGAAATAAATGTTGATCGTAATAAAGTAAATATGCATCAAAATGAAGTAAATATGCATCGAAAAGAAGGAAATTTTGATCTTAATTAAGGAAATATGCATCAAAATGAAGTAGATATACATCGAAACTAAGGAAATGTTGATCGTAATGAAGTAAATATGCATCAAAATGAAGTAAATGTGCGTAGAAACGAAGGAAATACGCAAAAAACGAAGTAAATATGCATCAAAATGAAATAAATATGCATCGAAATGAAGGAATTGATCGTAATAAAGTAAATATGCATCGAAATGAAGAAAATGTTGACCGTAATGAAGTAAATATGCATCAAAATGAATTAAATATGCATCAAAACGAAAGAAATGATGATCGTAATGAAGTAAATATGCATCGAAAACGAAGTAAATATGCAAAAGATCGTAGCAAATTTTGATCTTAATGAAGTAAATATGCATCAAAACGAAGTAAATATGCATCGAAACGAAGGAAATGTTGATCGTAATTAAGTAAATATGCATCGAAATGAAGTAAATGTGCATCGAAACGAAAGAAATACACATCAAAATGAAGTAAATATGCATCAAAATGAAGAAAATGTTGGTCGTAATGAAGTAATTATACATCAAAATGATGTAAATGTGCATCGAAATGAAGGAAATACGCATCGGAGCAAAGTAAATATGCATCAAAACGAAAGAAATGTTGATCGTCATAAAGTAAATATGCATCAAAATGAAGTAAATATGCATCGAAACGAAGGAAACTTTGATCTTAATGAAGAAAATATGCATCAAAATGAAGTAGATATAAATCGAAACGAAGGAAATGTTGATCGTAATGAAGTAAATATGCATCAAAATGAAGTAAATGTGCATAGAAACGAAGGAAATACGCATCAAAACGAAGTAAATATGCATCAAAATGAAGTAAATATGCATCGAAATGAAGGAAATGTTGATCGTAATAAAGTAAATATGCATAAAAATGAAGAAATATGCATCGAAATGAAGGAAATGTTGATCGTAATGAAGTAAATATGCATCAAAATTAATTAAATATGCATCGAAACAATGATGATCTTAATGAAGTAAATTTTATCAAAATGAAGTAAATGTGCATAGAAACGAAAGAAATGATGATCGTAATGAAGTAAATATGCATCGAAAACTAAGTAAATATGCAAAAAAACGTAGTAAATTTTGATCTTAATGAAGTAAATATGCATCAAAATGAAGTAAATATGCATCGAAACGAAGGAAATGTTGATCGCAATTAAGTAAATTTGCATCAAAATGAAGTAAATGTGCATCGAAAAGAAAGAAATATGCATCAAAACGAAGTAAATATGCATCAAAATGAAGTAAATATTCATCTAAACGAAGGAAATGTTGATATTAATGAAGTAAATATAGATAAAAAAATAAAGTAATTGTGCATCAAAACGAATTAAATATTCATCGAAATGAAGTAAAAATGCATTAAAAAGAAATATGTATGCTTCTAAACGAAAGAAATATCGATCTAATAAAGAAAATTTCCGTCAAAATGAAGTAAATATGCATCAAAACGAAGGAAATGTTTATTGTAATGATGAAAATATGCATCAAAATGAAGTAAATGTGCATAAAAACGAAGGAAATATGCATCAGAACGAAGTAAATATGCATTAAAATGAAGTAAATATGCATCGAAACGAAGAAAATGTTGTTCGTAATGTAGTAATTATATCTCAAAATGAAGTAAATGTTCATCGAAATGAAGGAAATACGCATTGGAACGAAGTAAATATGCATCAAAATGAAGTAAATATGCATCAAAACGAAATAAAAGTTTATCGTAATAAAGTAAATATGCATTAAAATGAAGGAAATATGCATCGAAACGAAGGAAATGTTGATCTTAATTAAGGAAATATGCATCAAAATGAAGTAGATATACATCGAAACCAAGGAAATTTTGATCGTAATGAAGTAAATATGCATCAAAATGAAGTAAATGTGCGTAGAAACGAAGGAAATACGCAAAAAACGAAGTAAATATGCATCAAAATTAAGTAAATATACATCGAAATGAAGGAATTGATCGTAATAAAGTAAATATGCATCGAAATGAAGAAAATGTTGACCGTAATGAAGTAAATATGCATCAAAATGAATTAAATATGCATCGAAACGAAAGAAATGATGATCGTAATGAAGTAAATATGCATCGAAAACGAAGTAAATATGCAAAAGATCGTTGCAAATTTTGATCTTAATGAAGTAAATATGCATCAAAACGAAGTAAATATGCATCGAAACGAAGGAAATGTTGATCGTAATTAAGTAAATATGCATCAAAATGAAGTAAATGTGCATCGAAACGAAAGAAATACACATCAAAATGAAGTAAATATGCATCAAAATGAAGAAAATGTTGATCGTAATGAAGTAATTATACATCAAAATGAAGTAAATGTGCATCGAAATGAAGGAAATACGCATCGGAACAAAGTAAATATGCATCAAAATGATAGAAATGTTGATCGTCATAAAGTAAATATGCATCAAAATGAAGTAAATATGCATCGAAACGAAGGAAATGTTGATCTTAATGAAGGAAATATGCATCAAAATGAAGTAGATATACATCGAAACGAAAGAAATGTTGATCGTAATGAAGTAAATATGCATCAAAATGAAGTAAATGTGCGTAGAAACGAAGGAAATACGCATCAAAACGAAGTAAATATGCATCAAAATGAAGTAAATATGCATCGAAATGAAGGAAATGTTGATCGTAATAAAGTAAATATGCATAAAAATGAAGTAAATATGCATCGAAATGAAGGAAATGTTGATCGTAATGAAGTAAATATGCATCAAAATGAATTAAATATGCATCGAAACGAAAGAAATGATGATCTTAATGAAGTAAATAATCATCAAAATTAAGTAAATGTGCATAGAAACGAAAGAAATGATGATCGTAATGAAGTAAATATGCATCGAAAACTAAGTAAATATGCAAAAAAAACGTAGTAAATTTTGATCTTAATGAAGTAAATATGCATCAAAATGAAGTAAATATGCATCGAAACGAAGGAAATGTTGATCGC
The DNA here is from genome assembly GCA_023678885.1 of Pogostemon cablin. Taxonomy (NCBI): domain Eukaryota; kingdom Viridiplantae; phylum Streptophyta; class Magnoliopsida; order Lamiales; family Lamiaceae; genus Pogostemon; species Pogostemon cablin. The sequence goes on from JAHCLQ010000362.1 coordinate 153,892, forward strand.
AATTAAATAAATATGCATCAAAATGAAGTAAATGTGCATCGAAACGAAAGAAATATGTATCAAAACGAAGTAAATATGCATCAAAATGAAGTAAATATTCATCTAAACAAAGGAAATGTTGATAGTAATGAAGTAAATATAGATAAAAAAATGAAGTAATTGTGCATCAAAACGAATTAAATATATTCATCGAAATGAAGTAAAAATGCATTAAAAAGAAATATGTATGCTTCTAAACGAAAGAAATATCGATCTAATAAAGAAAATTTGCGTCAAAATGAAGTAAATATGCATCAAAACGAAGGAAATGTTTATCGTAATGAAGAAAATATGCATCAAAATGAAGTAAATGTGCATAGAAACGAAGGAAATATGCATCGGAACAAAGTAAATATGCATCAAAATGAAGTAAATATGCATCGAAACGAAGGAAATGTTGATCGTAATGTAGTAATTATACATCAAAATGAAGTAATTGTGCATCGAAATGAAGGAAATACGCATTGGAACGATGTAAATATGCATCAAAATGAAGTAAATATGCATCAAAACGAAATAAATGTTGATCGTAATAAAGTAAATATGCATCAAAATGAAGTAAATATGCATCGAAAAGAAGGAAATTTTGATCTTAATTAAGGAAATATGCATCAAAATGAAGTAGATATACATCGAAACTAAGGAAATGTTGATCGTAATGAAGTAAATATGCATCAAAATGAAGTAAATGTGCGTAGAAACGAAGGAAATACGCAAAAAACGAAGTAAATATGCATCAAAATGAAATAAATATGCATCGAAATGAAGGAATTGATCGTAATAAAGTAAATATGCATCGAAATGAAGAAAATGTTGACCGTAATGAAGTAAATATGCATCAAAATGAATTAAATATGCATCAAAACGAAAGAAATGATGATCGTAATGAAGTAAATATGCATCGAAAACGAAGTAAATATGCAAAAGATCGTAGCAAATTTTGATCTTAATGAAGTAAATATGCATCAAAACGAAGTAAATATGCATCGAAACGAAGGAAATGTTGATCGTAATTAAGTAAATATGCATCGAAATGAAGTAAATGTGCATCGAAACGAAAGAAATACACATCAAAATGAAGTAAATATGCATCAAAATGAAGAAAATGTTGGTCGTAATGAAGTAATTATACATCAAAATGATGTAAATGTGCATCGAAATGAAGGAAATACGCATCGGAGCAAAGTAAATATGCATCAAAACGAAAGAAATGTTGATCGTCATAAAGTAAATATGCATCAAAATGAAGTAAATATGCATCGAAACGAAGGAAACTTTGATCTTAATGAAGAAAATATGCATCAAAATGAAGTAGATATAAATCGAAACGAAGGAAATGTTGATCGTAATGAAGTAAATATGCATCAAAATGAAGTAAATGTGCATAGAAACGAAGGAAATACGCATCAAAACGAAGTAAATATGCATCAAAATGAAGTAAATATGCATCGAAATGAAGGAAATGTTGATCGTAATAAAGTAAATATGCATAAAAATGAAGAAATATGCATCGAAATGAAGGAAATGTTGATCGTAATGAAGTAAATATGCATCAAAATTAATTAAATATGCATCGAAACAATGATGATCTTAATGAAGTAAATTTTATCAAAATGAAGTAAATGTGCATAGAAACGAAAGAAATGATGATCGTAATGAAGTAAATATGCATCGAAAACTAAGTAAATATGCAAAAAAACGTAGTAAATTTTGATCTTAATGAAGTAAATATGCATCAAAATGAAGTAAATATGCATCGAAACGAAGGAAATGTTGATCGCAATTAAGTAAATTTGCATCAAAATGAAGTAAATGTGCATCGAAAAGAAAGAAATATGCATCAAAACGAAGTAAATATGCATCAAAATGAAGTAAATATTCATCTAAACGAAGGAAATGTTGATATTAATGAAGTAAATATAGATAAAAAAATAAAGTAATTGTGCATCAAAACGAATTAAATATTCATCGAAATGAAGTAAAAATGCATTAAAAAGAAATATGTATGCTTCTAAACGAAAGAAATATCGATCTAATAAAGAAAATTTCCGTCAAAATGAAGTAAATATGCATCAAAACGAAGGAAATGTTTATTGTAATGATGAAAATATGCATCAAAATGAAGTAAATGTGCATAAAAACGAAGGAAATATGCATCAGAACGAAGTAAATATGCATTAAAATGAAGTAAATATGCATCGAAACGAAGAAAATGTTGTTCGTAATGTAGTAATTATATCTCAAAATGAAGTAAATGTTCATCGAAATGAAGGAAATACGCATTGGAACGAAGTAAATATGCATCAAAATGAAGTAAATATGCATCAAAACGAAATAAAAGTTTATCGTAATAAAGTAAATATGCATTAAAATGAAGGAAATATGCATCGAAACGAAGGAAATGTTGATCTTAATTAAGGAAATATGCATCAAAATGAAGTAGATATACATCGAAACCAAGGAAATTTTGATCGTAATGAAGTAAATATGCATCAAAATGAAGTAAATGTGCGTAGAAACGAAGGAAATACGCAAAAAACGAAGTAAATATGCATCAAAATTAAGTAAATATACATCGAAATGAAGGAATTGATCGTAATAAAGTAAATATGCATCGAAATGAAGAAAATGTTGACCGTAATGAAGTAAATATGCATCAAAATGAATTAAATATGCATCGAAACGAAAGAAATGATGATCGTAATGAAGTAAATATGCATCGAAAACGAAGTAAATATGCAAAAGATCGTTGCAAATTTTGATCTTAATGAAGTAAATATGCATCAAAACGAAGTAAATATGCATCGAAACGAAGGAAATGTTGATCGTAATTAAGTAAATATGCATCAAAATGAAGTAAATGTGCATCGAAACGAAAGAAATACACATCAAAATGAAGTAAATATGCATCAAAATGAAGAAAATGTTTATCGTAATGAAGTAATTATACATCAAAATGAAGTAAATGTGCATCGAAATGAAGGAAATATGCATCGGAACAAAGTAAATATGCATCAAAATGAAAGAAATGTTGATCGTCATAAAGTAAATATGCATCAAAATGAAGTAAATATGCATCGAAACGAAGGAAATGTTGATCTTAATGAAGGAAATATGCATCAAAATGAAGTAGATATACATCGAAACGAAAGAAATGTTGATCGTAATGAAGTAAATATGCATCAAAATGAAGTAAATGTGCGTAGAAACGAAGGAAATACGCATCAAAACGAAGTAAATATGCATCAAAATGAAGTAAATATGCATCGAAATGAAGGAAATGTTGATCGTAATAAAGTAAATATGCATAAAAATGAAGTAAATATGCATCGAAATGAAGGAAATGTTGATCGTAATGAAGTAAATATGCATCAAAATGAATTAAATATGCATCGAAACGAAAGAAATGATGATCTTAATGAAGTAAATAATCATCAAAATGAAGTAAATGTGCATAGAAACGAAAGAAATGATGATCGTAATGAAGTAAATATGCATCGAAAACTAAGTAAATATGCAAAAAAACGTAGTAAATTTTGATCTTAATGAAGTAAATATGCATCAAAATGAAGTAAATATGCATCGAAATGAAGGAAATGTTGATCGCAATTAAGTAAATATGCATCAAAATGAAGTAAATGTGCATCGAAACGAAAGAAATATAGATCAAAACGAAGTAAATATGCATCAAAATGAAGTAAATATTCATCTAAACAAAGGAAATGTTGATAGTAATGAAGTAAATATAGATAAAAAAATGAAGTAATTGTGCATCAAAACGAATTAAATATATTCATTGAAATGAAGTAAAAATGCATTAAAAAGAAATATGTATGCTTCGAAATGAAGTAAATGTGCATAGAAACAAAGGAAATATGCATCGGAACGAAGTAAATATGCATCAAAATGAAGTAAATATGCATCGAAATGAAGGAAATGTTGATCGCAATGTAGTAATTATACATCAAAATGAAGTAAATGTGCATCGAAATGAAGGAAATACGCATCGGAACGAAGTAAATATGCATACAAATGAAGTAAATATGCATCAAAATGAAATAAATGTTGATCGTAATAAAGTAAATATGCAACAAAATGAAGTAGATATACATCGAAACGAAGGAAATGTTGATCTTAATGAAGTAAATATGCATCAAAATGAAGTAAATGTGCATAGAAACAAAGGAAATACGCATCAAAACGAAGTTAATATGCATCGAAATTATAATATCTTAGCTCAACTAGATTTATTTTAGAAAGCCCAAAACCTATTTATTTAATTTTATGGCCCATAAGGTCAGCCCTAACTTAGCCCAACTAGATTTATTTTAGAAAGCCCAAAACCTACTTATTTATTTATTTATTTTGTGGCCCAAAGTTTCAGCCCACTTAAATGGCCTGATATATAATTATTAAGGCTAAAGTTAAAATAAAAAGAGAGAGAAGAACAGGAGAAGAAAAACAAAAGAGGGGAAAGAATAGAGTGAAGAGGAGAAACCCTTGTTGATCAAATTCTCCCTTACAACACTCATCCTAGGTGGTTTCTAAGTGGTTTTGAGGTAAGTGGTGTGTGAATTAAGCTTCATTCTTCCATGATTTTGTAATTTTGTGGGGTTTTTCTTTTTGGTATGTGGGTAATTCGCAGACTGTTCGAACTGATTTTGACGTAGCTATTGCCATCGAAAGTTTGCAAACTTAATTTCTGTACGTAGCTGAACTCGTTAGCTTTCCGTAGCCACTTGAAACGTCTCAATCCGATTATTCTACAATTAGTTATGATTTTTCTCGTAAACTGCCGCTAGCTGGAATATTTCAGAATTTTTATGTCGATTTCAAACTAATTTTCTATCGTTTCGTTTAGTTAATGTATTGAAACGGGTTATGTGGGTTTGGGAACTGATGTTAAGGAGTTACATACCATTTTTATTTAATATCGACTCGTTCGAACTCGATTAGGATTTGTTTTTAGCAATGAAAGGAATGTTACCTATAATAATTAGTTATATTTAATTTGTCTTTAATTGCTTATCTCCTTTCTAGGTAAAGAACCATCGACGAAGTGCAAGGGACCGACTTCAGATTCCGGAGAGAGTTAATCACTTCCTTGTGAGTTGATAATTCGGGAACGCCTTATCTTGTTGGAAGTGTGAACCCTCGATAAATGTGCATTTGTTTTATTTTTAGTTAATTGACAAGAAAATTATTTGGTATTGTGTTATGTGGTAAAGAGACTGATTGGCTCGATTGCTCTGGTTAGAGTCCTATTAGCCATTTTATGAGTATTATTGATTTTAACTTATGTTGAAGAGCCTTGTCGGCTCGATATCTGATAGCATTTATTGTGAATTATTTGAATTGATTTCTGGTTATTCTTGTGTGCCAATTAAGACTCTAACTTGAGTCGTTATTCATCTTATGATGCGCATGCATATATATGCCTGGTACCAAGGTTAAGTAGCCCGAATTGGTCACGGTTCGGGTGAGTTGGAGCGACATTGATTAAGTAGCCCGAATTGTCGCGGTTCGGGTGAGTTAGAGTGACAACCAAGTTGCCCGTGATTGGCAAACCCAGGTGAGTTAGATCTAACGGGGCACCTGTCCATTTGCCAAATACTGATACTCTGGAGGGTGATCGTTAGATGGATTAGTCTATTATAGGCTCAGTCAACATCATCGGGGTGGGACATGCATGTCATATATGTTTATATGTTTGATCATTTCAAGTATTCATGTCGATATTGAATTGTGAACTTTAGCACTTGGCGTGTTGAGAAAGTATATTAATGTGCATTTTATCTAGAGTAACGGTGATGGGCTTGGACTGTCTCTCGACGGAGAGCTCAGTTCGAGGAGGATATTGACTACCCACGCGTCTTTTATGTGATAACATGTTGTTTGAACTAATTGTGTTATTCGTAAATGTGCACTAAGGTTTTTATTTTCATTAATATGTATACTGAGTGAGAAATAGTTATTGTGGGACGAAATATTGGATTTTATGTTATGAACCGCGAGTGGGAATACATGCTTCGTATAAGGGTCGGGGTGACCGGCTTATCACCTCACTGAGCTAGTGGTTTTGCTTACCCCCATCATTCTTTCCTTTTCAGGCTGTTGATATCGTTTTGGTTGGAGGTTTGCCTATCGTTTGCTCGTCATCCAATCCGTGTTTTGGGTACTTTCTCTTTTATGTAAATTGACGGATTAATTGGCGAGATTGTATAGTTTATATTTGGTGACCCCCTTGATGTTCTTTTTGTACCTTCGCGATGTTATATCGTTCATGTATATTTTCTTTAAACTAAGTTACACCGTTGTATTTTGTACCTTTGTAAATCCTTGTTGATACTTTATGAGATGATGTCCTTGGGTTGTACCCGTTCAGTTGTTCAGCTCTACAGGTACTTGATAGCAAGCCTTACGTTTTCTATAAACTTTGTGGAGTGGAGTGCACCCATTCTGCGAAATTTATGGTTAACGTGGCGGTTGTCGCGTTCTGTCTGGGGTCGGGGCGTGACAACTTTCTTGGTATCAAAGCCTGGTTTTATGATTCTCATTCTTTTTGAGTCGAGCCAATGAGTCCAACTTTGTTTCTATGTCATCCTAAGGTATCGTATTACCTTGACGTTGACCTTGCATTTTCTTTCATTTCTTCCTTTTAGTCATTATGGCACCTCCAGTTCGTCGTCGAGGACACGCTCCTCGTGATCCTCCGAGTCCTCTACTCTCTTCTGTTCCTCGTGGACCTCGAGGACATGTTTCTTCGGATCATGTCGTTCCTCCGATGGTTATGGACCCTATCAATTCTGATCATAGGGTGCCAGTTTCCCAGGTAGAGCAACCACGGGCCCTGTTGCGGGTTGAGCACATGATGACACCCGAGCAATACCAATTGTATTATGATCACATTCGAATACATGGTGTTTCACCACCTACAACGGCTCATACGACTACGACTGTCACTGAAGAGGTTCTTCGTGCTAATGAACCGATTCGACCTACAACTAATGTACCAGTTTTTACTCCAGAAATGGCTTTAGGAGGTTCTACTTCTCGAGGTGCACTTTTTATACAAGAATTGGTGAAAGCAGTTGAAAACATTGGGACTTCTAAATTTGACGGTGCAAGAGATGTTTCTAAAGCGGGGGCATGGTTAAAGGAGATTACAGAGACCTTTGACACTTTGATGATTGAAGAATGTTATCGTGTGGTCATTGCAACCAAGCTGTTAGGCCCAGATGCACGACGATGGTGGCAGAATCTAAAAGAGACATCTTCGGTTACTATTACGTGGCTATCTTTGTGGAACGATTCAAAGATCGATACTTCTCTCAGTACATCAAGGATCAGAAGAGAAAGGAGTTCTTCAACCTCTTTCAAGGCATTATGTCGGTCGTGGAGTACGAAAGCAAATTTCTGGAATTGTGAGAATTCGCTCCTGATTCATATACGACGAGAGACTTATGCAAGAGATTTGAAGATGGTCTTAATTTAAATATTCGAGATCGCATCAAGTCTGGAGACAAGAACGAGAGTCTTGACGATCTCGTAGAAGAAGCCTTGAGGGTAGAAGGTTTAGTTCAGGCGAGACATAAGCTTGCAGAACGATCTCAAAAGAAAAGACAAGGGAGCGCATTTCCAGGAAATGCATCGAAGGTGTATAGGGGTGTGGGATCTTCGCGTGGCGCATAAAGTTTGGTATCTATTAGTTTTCCTCAACCTCGGGAGCAGTTTAGTAAAGGCGGGAGCAATGTCTCGGGATCGGTTGGTGAAAATCGCAAGTGCCAAAAGTGCTTAAAATATCATGACGACCCCTGTAAGGCTCCTCAAGTATGTTTTCAGTGTCGACAGTCGGGGCATATGCGAAGTTCTTGTCCTCAGCTTATGGGAGCGAGCAGTCAGGGTTCTGGTCAGCTTCGTGGTAAACTAACATATTCTACACCTAGAGATACTCGATCTGCAGTTACCAGAGTGCTGATGCCTCAAGCGGCCCTAGTACTCAATCACCTATGCAAGGAAGGAAGCAAACTAGAGTATTTCATATTTCCCAGGAAGAGGCTCGCTCAGATCCGAAGGTTGTGACAGGTAATTTATAATCTGAGTATTTTCACATGCTAAATCTAATCCCGCCTTGTTTTGCCACTTGATTACAAATAAAACATTCGTAAGAAATTCTATATTTTCGAATTTTTAAATCACAATCTCACCTAATATTGCTTCTTTTGGCCATGTGTTTGTGGGAGACCATCAGGTCTACGTTTTATTTGACTCAGGTTCTGATAGGTCTTATATCCGGGATGATCTTACTGCGATCTTAGATTATCCTATCTCTCATTTGTCACCTGGAATCATCGTTCATACCCCTCTTAGAGAGCGTCTAATTTGTGATTTGGTATTCCTTGGTTGTCCATTGAAGATCAAAGATGTCATTTTAGAGGCTGAATTGATACCATTGCCTTTGATTGATCTTGATGTTATTCTTGGCATGGATTGGCTTTCTTCTCATCATGCAATTCTCGATTGCCACGAGAAGCTTGTTATTTTTCGTAGACGAGGATTCTCAGAACTTTTTTTTGAGGGTAAACTTCAAACGAGATCCCTCTCTTTTATTTCAATGTTGACTGCGCATAAATTAATGCGTAAGGGTTGTGAGGCATTCTTGGCATTTGTCATCGATACTTCTCTTTCTAAAACTATACTAGATGACATCCCAATCGTGAATGAATTTCCTGATGTCTTTCCCGAAGACTTACCAGGACAACCTCCGAATCGAGAGATTGATTTTTCCATTGACGTACTTCCTGGAATCACACCTATATCGATTACTCCATATCGAATGTCGCCTGCTGAGCTTAAGGAACTCAAGACACAACTTGGGGAATTATTGGAGAAGGGTTTCATACGACCTAGCACATCTCCATGGGGTGCTCCAGTTCTTTTTGTCAAGAAGAAAGAAGTATCACTTCGCCTATGTGTCGACTACCGTCAATTGAACAAGGTGACAATCAAGAACAAACATCCTCTTCCAAGAATCGATAATCAGTTTGATCAATTGCAAGGAGCAACTGTGTTCTCAAAAATTGATTTGCGATCCGGTTATCACCAACTCAAGATTAGGGAATCTGATATCCCTAAGTCTGTATTTCGAACCAAATACGGTCATTTTGAATTCTGTGTTATGCCTTTTGGACTCACAAATGCTCCTGCAGCTTTTATGGATCTTATGAATCGGGTCTTTCGGCCGTACTTAGATAAGTTTGTCATCATCTTCATTGATGACATTCTTATTTATTCTAAATCGGACGACGAGCATTCTCATCATCTAAGAATTGCTCTGAACATTCTCAGAGAAAATCAGCTTTATGCTAAATTCTCAAAGTGTGAATTTTGGCTTCACGAGGTAAGCTTTTTGGGTCATCACATTTCTAAAGACGGAATCTACGTCGATCCAGTGAAGATTCAAGCTATACTAGATTGGGAGCGTCCAAAGAACGTGACAGAGATTCGTAGTTTTCTGGGATTAGCTGGATATTATCGACGGTTTGTCAAAGACTTTTCGTTATTGGCTTCATCTTTGACTAAATTGACTCGAAAAGGGGTAAAATTTGAATGGAGTGAAGAATGCGAGGAAGCATTTCAAGAATTGAAAAGACGACTCGTTTCAGCTCCTATTCTTGCTTTGCCAGACCTAGCGATTGGAGAATTTACCATTTATAGCGACGCCTCGAGACAAGGATTAGGATGCGTTCTCATGCAAGAAGGAAAGGTTATTGCCTACGCTTCAAGGCAATTGAAAAAGAACGAAGAAAATTATCCTACACATGATTTAGAGTTGGCTGCAATCGTCTTTGCATTGAAGATCTGGAGGCACTATCTTTATGGTGCAACTTGTCGGGTTTTCACTGATCACAAAAGCTTAAAGTATATCACCACGCAAAAGGAGCTCAACCTCAGGCAAAGGCGATGGATGGAGTTGATTAGTGACTATTACTTAGTCATCGATTATCATCCTGGCAAGGCGAACGTTGTTGCAGATGCTCTGAGTAGAAAGTCTTCTACCTCACTTGCTTCGATTCAATCTTTTTATCTTCCTATGTTGGAGCAATTTAGATCTTTACACATTTCGCTCGATTGTGAAAAGTCTAATGATACTGCCTTAATCGCCAAATTCGAGGTTAGACCTACCTTGTTCGAGAAAATTCGAGAAAGACAATCACACGATGTTTATTTACAACAGAAGATGGCGAATCTAAATCAAGGAAAAGAAACAGAATTTCAAATTCGGGATGATGGACTTCTTACTTATAAAAATCGTGTTTGTGTTCCATCAGAACTTGATGTTCGTAGAGCTATTCTTGAGGATGCCCATTCTTCAGCCTATGCTATGCATCTTGGTAGTACCAAAATGTACAGAACACTTCGGGAGCATTATTGGTGGCCAGGTATGAAACGGGACACTACTGAATTTGTATCAAAGTGCTTATCATGCCAACAGATTAAAGCGGAACGCCATAAACCAGCCGGCATGCTTCAACCACTACCTATTCCTGAGTGGAAATGGGAAAACGTCACAATGGATTTTTTTTCTAGTTTACCTCGAACCCAAAAGGGTCATGACTCAATTTGGGTCATTGTAGATCGTCTGACGAAATCGGCAAATTTCCTTCCAGTGCACACCAACGAATCTTTAGAGAAACTTGCCAAGTTATATGTCGATGAGATCGTGAGATTGCACGGAGTACCAGTGTCAATCATATCTGACCGTGATCCAAGATTCACTTCCCGTTTTTGGCCTAGTCTGCAGAAAGCGCTAGTTACAAAATTACTATTCAGTACCTCGTTTCATCCACAGATTGATGGACAGTCAGAGAGAACTATACAGACACTAGAAGACATGCTACGTGCAGTGGTGTTGAATTTGGGAGGTAGCTGGGATAAGTACGTGACTTTGGTGGAGTTCGCTTATAACAACAATTATCATTCAAGCATTGGAATGCCCCCGTACGAAGCTCTGTATGGCCGAAAGTGTCGAACACCACTCATTTGGGATGAGGTTGGCGAGAGACAAATCGAACAAGTAGAGCTTATCGAAGATGCGAAGGCAAAAATACAACTTATTCGACAGAGACTTAAGGTAGCGCAAGATCGACAGAAAAGCTATGCAGATAATAGGAGGCGCGATTTTGAGTTTAATGAAGGAGACAAAGTTTTTCTGAAAGTTTCTCCATGGAAGGGCGTGTTGCGATTCCGCCGTCGAGGAAAGTTGAGTCCAAGGTATATTGGCCCATTAATATCGTGCAAAGGATTGGTCGTGTCGCGTATCGACTTGAGCTACCATCGGAATTGTCGAAGATTCACGATGTCTTCCATGTCTCTATGCTTAGAAAATATGAACCAGATCCTTCGCACGTGCTCAAAGATCCCCCAGTTGTATTAAAGGAAAATCTATCGTACGAAGTACAACCTGTTCAAATTGTAGATCGCCGAGAGAAAATGCTTCGTAACAAATTCATTCATATGGTGAGAATTCTATGGAGAAGTGATCAAATTTAAGAAGAAACATGGGAACCAGAGTCAGTCATGCGTCAACACCATCCAAATCTCTTTTCATCTCTAGGTACGTTTATGTTTCGAGGACGAAACTTTTTAGAGGAGGGGATTCTTTATAATATCTTAGCTCAATTAGATTTATTTTAGAAAGCCCAAAACCTATTTATTTATTTTTATGGCCCAAAAGGCCAGCCTTAACTTAGCCCAACTATATTTATTTTAGAAAGCCCAAAACCTATTTATTTATTTATATGGCCCTAAAGGCCAGCCTTATCTTAGTCCAACTAGATTTTTTTAGAAAGCCCAAACTTATTTATTTATTTATTTTATGGCCCAAAGTTTCAGGCCACTTAAATGGTCTGATATATAATTATTAAGGCTAAAGTTAAAATAAAAAGAGAGAGAAGAACAGGAGAAGAAAAACAAAAGAGGGGAAAGAAGAGAGTGAAGAGGAGAAACCCTTGTTGATCAAATTCTCCCTTACAACCCTCATCCTAGGTGGTTTCTAAGTGGTTTTGAGGTAAGTGGTGTGTGAATTAAGCTTCCTTCTTCCATGATTTTGTAATTTTGTGGGGTTTTTCTTTTTGGTATGTGGGTAATTCGCAGACTGTTCGAACTGATTTTGACATAGCTATTGCCATCGAAAGTTTGCAAACTTAATTTCTGTACGTAGCTGAACTCGTTAGCTTTCCGTAGCCACTTGAAACGCCTCAATCCGATTATTCTACAATTAGTTATGATTTTTCTCGTAAACTGCCGCTAGCTGGAATATTTCAGAATTTTTATGTCGAATTCAAACTTATTTTCTATCGTTTCGTTTAGTTAATGTATTGAAACGGGTTATGTGGGTTTGGGAACTGATGTTAAGGAGTTACATACCATTTTTATTTAATATCGACTCGTTCGAACTCGATTAGGATTTGTTTTTAGCAATGAAAGGAATGTTACCGATAATAGTTAGTTATATTTAATTTGTCTTTAATTGCTCATCTCCTTTCTAGGTAAAGAACCATCGACGAAGGGCAAGAGACCGACTTCAGATTCCGGAGAGAGTTAATCACTTCCTTGTGAGTTGATAATTTGGGAACGCCTTATCTTGTGGGAAGTGTGGACCCTCGATAAATGTGCATTTGTTTTAGTTTTAGTTAATTGACAAAAAAATTATTTGGTATTGTGTTATGTGGTAAAGAGCCTGATTGACTCGATTGCTCTGGTTAGAGTCCTATTAGCCATTTTATGAGTATTATTGATTTTAACTTATGTTGAAGAGCCTTGTCGGCTCGATATCTGATAGCATTTATTGTGAATTATTTTAGAATTGATTTCTGGTTATTCTTGTGTGCCAATTAAGACTCTAACTTGAGTCGTTATTCATCTTATGATGCACATGCATATGTATGCCTGGTACCAAGGTTAAGTAGCCCGAATTGGTCACGGTTCGGGTGAGTTGGAGCGACATTGATTAAGTAGCCCGAATTGTCGCGGTTCGGGTGAGTTAGAGTGACAACCAAGTTGCTCGTGATTGGCAAACCCGGATGAGTTAGATCTAACGGGGCACCTGTCCATTTGCCAAATACTGATACTCTGGAGGGTGATCATTAGATGGATTAGTCTATTATAGGCTCAGTCAACGTCACCGGTGTGGGACATGCATGTCATATATGTTTATATGTTTAATCATTTCGAGTATTCACGTCGATATTGAATTGTGAACTTTAGCACTTGGCGTGTTGAGAAAGTATATTAATGTGCATTTTATCTAGAGTAACGGTGACGGGCTTGGACTGTCTCTCGACGGAGAGCTCAGTTCGAGGAGGATATTGACTACCCACGCGTCTTTTATGTGATAACATGTTGTTTGAACTAATTGTGTTATTCGTAAATGTGCACTAAGGTTTTTATTTTCATTAATATGTATATTGAGTGAGAATAGTTATTGTGGGACGAAATGTTGGATTTTATGTTATGAACTGCGAGTGGGAATACATGCTTCGTATAAGGGTCGGGGTGACCGGCTTATCACCTCCCTGAGCTAGTGGTTCTGCTCACCCCCACCATTCTTTCCTTTTCAGGCTGTTGATATCGTTTTGGTTGGAGGTTTGCCTATCGTTTGCTCGTCATCCAATCCGTGTTTTGGGTACTTTCTCTTTTATGTAAATTGACGGATTCATTGGCGAGATTGTATAGTTTATATTTGGTGACCCCCTTGATGTTCTTTTTGTACCTTCGCGATGTTATATCGTTCATGTATATTTTCTTTAAACTAAGTTACACCCTTGTATTTTGTACCTTTGTAAATCCTTGTTGATACTTTATGAGATGATGTCCTTGGGTTGTACCCGTTGTTATCAGTTGTTCAGCTCTACAGGTACTTGATAGCAAGCCTTACGTTTTCTATAAACTTTGTGGAGTGGAGTGCACCCATTCTGCGAAATTTATGGTTAACGTGGCGGTTGTCGCGTTCTGTCTGGGGTCGGGACGTGACAGAAAAGAAGGAAATGTTGATCGTAATAAAGTAAATATGCATAAAAATGAAGTAAGTATGCATCGAAATGATGGAAATGTTGATCGTAATGAAGTAAATATGCATCAAGATGAATTAAATATGCATCGAAATGAAAGAAGTGATGATCGTATTGAAGTAAATATGCATCGAAAACGAAGTAAATATACATCAAAATGAAGTAAATATGCATCAAAATGAAGTAAATATACATCAAAATGAAGAAAATATGCATCAAAATGAAGTAAATGAGCATAGAAACGAAGGAAATATGCAACAGAACGAACTAAATATGCATCAAAATGAAGTAAATAAGCATCAAAATGAATGAAATGTTGATCTTAATGAAATAAATATGCATCAAAATGAAGTAAATATGCATCGAAACGAAAAAATTTTGATCGTAATGAAGTAAATAAGCATCAAAATTTAGCAAATATGCATCAAAACGAAGGACATATTGATCTCAATGAAGTAAATATGCATCAAAATGAAGTAAATATGCATCGAAATGAAGGAAATGTTCATCGTAATGAAGTAAATATGCATCAAAATGAAGTAAATGTGCATCAAAACGAAGGAAATATGCATCGAAACGAAGTAAATATGCATCAAAATGAAGTAAATATACATCTAAACGAAGGAAATGTTGATCATAATGAATTAAATATGCATCAAAATAAAGTTAATATGCATCGAAACGAAGGAAATATTGATATTAATGAAGTAAATATTTATCAAAATGTAGTAAATATGCATCGAAACAAAGGAAATGTTGATCTTAATGAAGGAAATACGCATCAAAATGAAGTATATATGTATCAAAATGAAGGAAATGTTGATCGTAATGAAGTAATTATACATCAAAATGAAGTAAATGTGCATCGAAATGAAGGAAATACGCATCGGAACAAAGTAAATATGCATCAAAACGAAAGAAATGTTGATCGTAATAAAGTAAATATGCATCAAAATGAATTAAATATGCATCGAAACGAAGGAAATGTTGATCTTAATGAAGGAAATATGCATCAAAATGAAGTAGATAAAAATCGAAACGAAGAAAATGTTGATCGTAATGAAGTAAATATGCATCAAAATGAAGTAAATGTACATAGAAACGAAGGAAATACGCATCAAAACGAAGTAAATATGCATCAAAATGAAGTAAATATGCATCGAAATGAAAGAAATATTGATTGTAATAAAGTAAATATGCATCGAAATGAAGAAAATGTTGATCATAATGAAGTAAATATGCATCAAAATGAATTAAATATGCATCGAAATTAAAGAAATGATGATAGTAATGAAGTAAATATGCATCAAAAATGAAGTAAATATGCAAAAGAACGTAGCAAATTTTGATCTTAATGAAGTAAATATGCATCAAAACGAAGTAAATATGCATCGAAATGAAGGAAATGTTGATCGTAATTAAGTAAATATGCATCAAAATAAAGTAAATGTGCATCGAAACGAAAGAAATACACATCAAAATGAAGTAAATATGCATCAAAATGAAGGAAATGTTGATCGTAATGAAGTAATTATACATCAAAATGAAGTAAATGTGCATCGAAATGAAGGAAATACGCATCGGAACGAAGTAAATATGCATCAAAATGAAGTAAATGTGCATCGAAATGAAAGAAATATGCATCAAAACGAAGTAAATATGCATCAAGATAAAGTAAATATTCATCTAAACGAATGAATTTTGATAGTAATGAGGAAATATACATAAAAAATGAAATAAATGTACATCAAAACAAATTAAATATTCATCGTAATGAAGTAAAAATACATTAAAATGAAATATGTATGCATCTAAATAAAAGAAATATTTATCTAATAAAGAAAATATGCGTCAAAATGAAGTAAATGTGCATCGAAACGACGGAAATGTTTATCGTAATGAAGAAAATATGCGTCAAAATGAAGGAAATGTGCATAGAAACGAAGGAAATATGCATCAGAACGAACTAAATATGCATCAAAATGAAGTAAATAAGTATCAAAATGAATGAAATGTTGATCTTAATGAAGTAAATATGCATCAAAATGAAGTAAATATGCATCGAAACGAAAGAAATGTTGATCGCAATTAAGTAAATATGCATCAAAATGAAGTAAATGTGCATCGAAACGAAAGAAATATACATCAAAACGAAGTAAATATGCATCAAAATAAAGTAAATATTCATCTAAACGAAGGAAATGTTGATATTAATGAAGTAAATATAGATAAAAAATGAAGTAATTGTGCATCAAAACGAATTAAATATTTATCGAAATGAAGTAAAAATGCATTAAAATGAAATATGTATGCTTCTAAACGAAAGAAATATCGATCTAATAAAGAAAATTTGCGTCAAAATGTAGTAAATATGCATCAAAACGAAGGAAATGTTTATTGTAATGAAGAAAATATGCATCAAAATGAAGTAAATGTGCATAGAAACGAAGGAAATATGCATCGGAACGAAGTAAATATGCATCAAAATAAAGTAAATATGCATCGAAACCAAGAAAATGTTGATCGTAATGTAGTAATTATACGTTAAAATAAAGTAAATGTTCATCGAAATGAAGGAAATACGCATTGGAACGAAGTAAATATGCATCAAAATGAAGTAAATATGCATCAAAACGAAATAAAAGTTTATCGTAATAAAGTAAATATGCATCAAAATGAAGTAAATATGCATCGAAACGAAGGAAATGTTGATCTTAATTAAGGAAATATGCATCAAAATGAAGTAAATGTGCATAGAAACGAAGGAAATACGCATCAAAACGAAGTTAATATGCATCGAAATGAAGGAAATGTTGATCGTAATAAAGTAAATATGCATAAAAATGAAGTAAATATGCATCGAAATGAAGGAAATGTTGATCGTAATGAAGTAAATATGCATCAAGATGAATTAAATATGCATCGAAATGAAAGAAGTGATGATCGTAATGAATTAAATATGCATCGAAAATGAAGTAAAAATGAAAAAACACGTAGTACACTTTGATCTTAATGAAGTAAATATGCATCAAAATGAAGTAAATATACATCGAAACGAAGGAAATGTTGATCGCAATTAAGTAAATATGCATCAAAATGAAGTAAATGTGCATCGAAATGAAAGAAATATGCATCAAAACGAAGTAAATATACATCAAAATGAAGTAAATATTCATCTAAACGAAGGAAATATAGATAGTAATGAAGTAAATATAGATAAAAAATGAAGTAATTGTGCATCAAAACGAATGTGCATAGAAACGAAGGAAATATGTACGCATCTAAACGAAAGAAATATCAATCTAATAAAGAAAATTTGCGTCAAAATGAAGTAAATGTGCATAGAAACGAAGGAAATGTTTATCATAATGAAGAAAATATGCATCAAAATGAAGTAAATATGCAAAAGAACGTAGCATATTTTGATCTTAATGAAGTAAATATGCATCAAAACGAAGTAAATATGCATCGAAATAAAGGAAATGTTGATCGTAATTAAGTAAATATGCATCAAAATGAAGTAAATGTGCATTGAAACGAAAGAAATACACATCAAAATGAAGTAAATATGCATCAAAATGAAGGAAATGTTGATCGTAATGAAGTAATTATACATCAAATGAAGTAAATGTGCATCGAAATGAAGCAAATACGCATCGGAACGAAGCAAATATGCATCAAAATGAAGTAAATGTGCATCGAAACGAAAGAAATACACATCAAAATGAAGTAAATATGCATCAAGATAAAGTAAATATTCATCTAAACGAATGAATTTTGATAGTAATGAGGAAATATACATAAAAAATGAAATAAATGTACATCAAAACAAATTAAATATTCATCGGAATGAAGTAAAAATGCATTAAAATGAAATATGTATGCATCTAAATAAAATAAATATTGATCTAATAAAGAAAATATGCATCAAAATGAAGTAAATGTGCATCGAAACGAAGGAAATGATTATCGTAATGAAGAAAATATGCATCAAAATGAAGTAAATGTGCATAGAAACGAAGGAAATATGCATCAGAGCGAACTACATATGCATCAAAATGAAGTAAATAAGCATCAAAACGAATGAAATGTTGATCTTAATGAAATAAATATGCATCAAAATGAAGTAAATATGCATCGAAACAAAAAAATTTTGATCGTAATGAAGTAAATAAGCATCAAAATTTAGCAAATATGCATCAAAACGAAGGACATTTTGATCTCAATGAAGTAAATATGCATCAAAATGAAGTAAATATGCATCGAAATGAAGGAAATGTTCATCGTAATGAAGTAGATATGCATCAAAATGAAGTAAATGTGCATCGAAACGAAAGAAATATGCATCGAAACGAAGTAAATATGCATCAAAATGAAGTAAATATACATATAAATGAAGGAAATGTAGATCGTAATGAATTAAATATGCATCGAAACGAAGGAAATATTGATATTAATGAAGTAAATATTTATCAAAATGTAGTAAATATGCATCAAAACAAAGGAAATGTTGATCTTAATGAAGGAAATACGCATCAAAATGAAGTATATATGCATCAAAATGAAGGAAACGTTGATCGTAATGAAGTAATTATACATCAAAATGAAGTAAATGTGCATCGAAATGAAGGAAATACGCATCGGAACAAAGTAAATATGCATCAAAACGAAAGAAATGTTGATCGTAATAAAGTAAATATGCATCAAAATGAAGTAAATATGCATCGAAACGAAGGAAATGTTGATCTTAATGAAGGAAATATGCATCAAAATGAAGCAGATATAAATCGAAACGAAGGAAATGTTGATCGTAATGAAGTAAATATGCATCAAAATGAAGTAAATGTGCAAAGAAATGAAGGAAATACGCATCAACACGAAGTAAATATGCATAAAAATGAAGTAAATATGCATCGAAATGAAGGAAATGTTGATCGTAATAAAGTAAATATGCATAAAAATGAAGTAAATATGCATCGAAATGAAGGAAATGTTGATCATAATGAAGTAAATATGCATCAAAATGAATTAAATATGCATCGAAATGAAAGAAATGATGATCTTAATGAAGTAAATATGCATCAAAATGAAGTAAATGTGCATAGAAACGAAAGAAATGTTGATCGTAATGAAGTAAATATGCATCGAAAACTAAGTAAATATGTAAAAAAATGTAGTAAATTTTGATCTTAATGAAGTAAATATGCATCAAAATGAAGTAAATATGCATCGAAACGAAAGAAATGTTGATCGCAATTAAGTAAATATGCATCAAAATGAAGTAAATGTGCATCGAAACGAAAGAAATATGCATCAAAACGAAGTAAATATGCATCAAAATGAATTAAATATTCATCTAAACGAAGGAAATGTTGATAGTAATGAAGTAAATATAGATAAAAAATGAAGTAATTGTGCATCAAAACGAATTAAATATTCATCGAAATGAAGTAAAAATGCATTAAAATGAAATATGTATGCTTCTAAAAGAAAGAAATATCGATCTAACAAAGAAAATTTACGTCAAAATGAAGTAAATATGCATCGAAATAAAGGAAATGTTGATCGTAATGAAGAAAATATGCATCAAAATGAAGTAAATGTGCATAGAAACGAAGGAAATATGCATCGGAACGAAATAAATATGCATCAAAATGAAGTAAATATGCATCGAAATGAAGGAAATGTTGATCGTAATGAAGTAAATATGCATCAAGATGAATTAAATATGCATCGAAATGAAAGAAGTGATGATCGTAATGAATTAAATATGCATCGAAAACGAAGTAAAAATGAAAAAACACGTAGTACATTTTGATCTTAATGAAGTAAATATGCAACAAAATGAAGTAAATTTACATCGAAACGAAGGAAATGTTGATCGCAATTAAGTAAATATGCATCAAAATGAAGTAAATGTGCATCGAAATGAAAGAAATATGCATCAAAACGAAGTAAATATACATCAAAATGAAGTAAATATTCATCTAAACGAAGGAAATATAGATAGTAATGAAGTAAATATAGATAAAAAATGAAGTAATTGTGCATCAAAACGAATAAAATATTCATCAAAATGAAGTAAAAATGCATTAAAATGAAATATGTATGCATCTAAACGAAAGAAATATCGATCTAATAAAGAAAATTTGCGTCAAAATGAAGTAAATGTGCATAGAAACGAAGGAAATGTTTATCGTAATGAAGAAAATATGCATCAAAATGAAGTAAATGTGCATAGAAACGAAGGAAATATGCATCAGAACGAACTAAATATGCATCAAAATAAAGTAAATATGCATCGAAACGAAGGAAATGTTGATCGTAATGAAGGAAATATGCATCAAAATGAAGTAGATATAAATCGAAACGGAGGAAATGTTGATCGTAATGAAGTAAATATGCATCAAAATTAAGTAAATGTGCATAGAAACGATGGAAATATGCATCAAAACGAAGTAAATATGCATCAAAATGAAGTAAATATGAATCGAAATGAAGGAAATGTTGATCGTAATAAAGTAAATATGCATAAAAATGAAGTAAATATGCATCGAAATGAAGGAAATGTTGATCATAATGAAGTAAATATGCATCAAAATGAATTAAATATGCATCGAAACGAAAGAAATGATGATCTTAATGAAGTAAATATGTATCAAAATGAAGTAAATGTGCATAGAAACGAAAGAAATGATGATCGTAATGAAGTAAATATGCATCGAAAACTAAGTAAATATGCAAAAAAACGGAGTAAATCTTGATCTTAATGAAGTAAATATGCATCAAAACGAAGGAAATGTTGATCGCAATTAAGTAAATATGCATCAAAATGAAGTAAATGTGCATCGAAACGAAAGAAATATGCATCAAAACGAAGTAAATATGAATCAAAATGAAGTAAATATTCATCTAAACGAAGGAAATGTTGATAGTAATGAAGTAAATATAGATAAAAAATGAAGTAATTGTGCATCAAAACGAATTAAATATTCATCGAAATGAAGTAAAAATGCATTAAAATGAAATATGTATGCTTCTAAACGAAAGAAATATCGATCTAATAAAGAAAATTTGCGTCAAAATGAAGTAAATATGCATCAAAACGAAGGAAATGTTTATCGTAATGAAGAAAATATGCATCAAAATGAAGTAAATGTGCATAGAAACGAAGGAAATATGCATCGGAACGAAATAAATATGCATCAAAATAAAGTAAATATGCATCGAAACGAAGGAAATGTTGATCGTAATGTAGTAATTATACATCAAAATGAAGTAAATGTGCATCGAAAAGAAGGAAATACTCATCGGAACGAAGTAAATATGCATACAAATGAAGTAAATATGCATCAAAATAAAATAAATGTTGATCGTAATAAAGTAAATATGCAACAAAATGAAGTAGATATACATCGAAACGAAGGAAATGTTGATCTTAATGAAGTAAATATGCATCAAAATGAAGTAAATGTGCATAGAAACGAAGGAAATACGCATCAAAACGAAGTTAATATGCATCGAAATGAAGGAAATGTTGATCGTAATAAAGTAAATATGCATAAAAATGAAGTAAATATGCATCGAAATGAAGGAAATGTTGATCGTAATGAAGTAAATATGCATCAAGATGAATTAAATATGCATCGAAATGAAAGAAGTGATGATCGTAATGAATTAAATATGCATCGAAAACGAGGTAAAAATGAAAAAACACGTAGTACATTTTGATCTTAATAAAGTAAATATGCATCAAAATGAAGTAAATTTACATCGAAACGAAGGAAATGTTGATCGCAATTAAGTAAATATGCATCAAAATGAAGTAAATGTGCATCGAAATGAAAGAAATATGCATCAAAACGAAGTAAATATACATCAAAATGAAGTAAATATTCATCTAAACGAAGGAAATATAGATAGTAATGAAGTAAATATAGATAAAAAATGAAGTAATTGTGCATCAAAACGAATAAAATATTCATCAAAATGAAGTAAAAATGCATTAAAATGAAATATGTATGCATCTAAACGAAAGAAATATCGATCTAATAAAGAAAATTTGCGTCAAAATGAAGTAAATGTGCATAGAAACGAAGGAAATGTTTATCGTAATGAAGAAAATATGCATCAAAATGAACTAAATGTGCATAGAAACGAAGGAAATATGCATCAGAACGAACTAAATATGCATCAAAATAAAGTAAATATGCATCGAAACGAAGGAAATGTTGATCGTAATGAAGGAAATATGCATCAAAATGAAGTAGATATAAATCGAAACGGAGGAAATGTTGAACGTAATGAAGTAAATATGCATCAAAATTAAGTAAATGTGCATAGAAACGAAGGAAATATGCATCAAAACGAAGTAAATATGCATCAAAATGAAGTAAATATGAATCGAAATGAAGGAAATGTTGATCGTAATAAAGTAAATATGCATAAAAATGAAGTAAATATGCATCGAAATGAAGGAAATGTTGATCATAATGAAGTAAATATGCATCGAAATGAATTAAATATGCATCGAAACGAAAGAAATGATGATCTTAATGAAGTAAATATGTATCAAAATGAAGTAAATGTGCATAGAAACGAAAGAAATGATGATCGTAATGAAGTAAATATGCATCGAAAACTAAGTAAATATGCAAAAAAACGGAGTAAATCTTGATCTTAATGAAGTAAATATGCATCGAAAACTAAGTAAATATGCAAAAAAACGGAGTAAATCTTGATCTTAATGAAGTAAATATGCATCAAAACGAAGGAAATGTTGATCGCAATTAAGTAAATATGCATCAAAATGAAGTAAATGTGCATCGAAACGAAAGAAATATGCATCAAAACAAAGTAAATATGAATCAAAATGAAGTAAATATTCATCTAAACGAAGGAAATGTTGATAGTAATGAAGTAAATATAGATAAAAAATGAAGTAATTGTGCATCAAAACGAATTAAATATTCATCGAAATGAAGTAAAAATGCATTAAAATGAAATATGTATGCTTCTAAACGAAAGAAATATCGATCTAATAAAGAAAATTTGCGTCAAAATGAAGTAAATATGCATCAAAACGAAGGAAATGTTTATTGTAATGAAGAAAATATGCATCAAAATGAAGTAAATGTGCATAGAAACGAAGGAAATATGCATCGGAACGAAATAAATATGCATCAAAATGAAGTAAATATGCATCGAAACGAAGGAAATGTTGATCGTAATGTAGTAATTATACATCAAAATGAAGTAAATGTTCATTGAAAAGAAGGAAATACGCATCGGAACGAAGTAAATATGCATACGAATGAAGTAAATATGCATCAAAATAAAATAAATGTTGATCGTAATAAAGTAAATATGCAACAAAAAGAAGTAGATATACATCGAAACGAAGGAAATGTTGATCTTAATGAAGTAAATATGCATCAAAATGAAGTAAATGTGCATAGACACGAAGGAAGTACGCATCAAAACGAAGTTAATATGCATAGAAATGAAGGAAATGTTGATCGTAATAAAGTAAATATGCATAAAAATGAAGTAAATATGCATCGAAATGAAGGAAATGTTGATCGTAATGAATTAAATATGCATCAAGAAGAATTAAATATGCATCGAAATGAAAGAAGTGATGATCGTAATGAATTAAATATGCATCGAAAACGAAGTAAAAATGAAAAAACACGTAGTACATTTTGATCTTAATGAAGTAAATATGCATCAAAATGAAGTAAATATACATCGAAACGAAGGAAATGTTGATCGCAATTAAGTAAATATGCATCAAAATGAAGTAAATGTGCATCGAAATGAAAGAAATATGCACCAAAACGAAGTAAATATACATCAAAATGAAGTAAATATTCATCTAAACGAAGGAAATATAGATAGTAATGAAGTAAATATAGATAAAAAATGAAGTAATTGTGCATCAAAACGAATTAAATATTCATCAAAATAAAGTAAAAATGCATTAAAATGAAATATGTATGCATCTAAACGAAAGAAATATCGATCTAATAAAGAAAATTTGCGTCAAAATGAATAAATGTGCATAGAAACGAAGGAAATGTTTATCGTAATGAAGAAAATATACATCAAAATGAAGTAAATATGCAAAAGAACGTAGCAAATTTTGATCTTAATGAAGTAAATATGCATCAAAACAAAGTAAATATGCATCGAAATGAAGGAAATGTTGATCGTAATTAAGTAAATATGCATCAAAATGAAGTAAATGTGCCTCGAAACGAAAGAAATACACATCAAAATGAAGTAAATATGCATCAAAATGATGGAAATGTTGATCGTAATGAAGTAATTATACATCAAATGAAGTAAATTTGCATCGAAAAGAAGGAAATACGCATCGGAACGAAGTAAATATGCATACAAATGAAGTAAATATGCATCAAAATGAAATAAATGTTGATCGTAATAAAGTAAATATGCAACAAAATGAAGTAGATATACATCGAAACGAAGGAAATGTTGATCTTAATGAAGTAAATATGCATCAAAATGAAGTAAATGTGCATAGAAATGAAGGAAATACGCATCAAAACGAAGTTAATATGCATCAAAATGAAGGAAATGTTGATCGTAATAAAGTAAATATGCATAAAAATGAAGTAAATAGGCATCGAAATGAAGGAAATGTTGATCGTAATGAAGTAAATATGCATCAAGAAGAATTAAATATGCATCGAAATGAAAGAAGTGATGATCGTAATGAATTAAATATGCATCGAAAACGAAGTAAAAATGAAAAAACACGTAGTACATTTTGATCTTAATGAAGAAAATATGCATCAAAATGAAGTAAATATACATCGAAACGAAGGAAATGTTGATCGCAATTAAGTAAATATACATCAAAATGAAGTAAATGTGCATCGAAATGAAAGAAATATGCATCAAAACGAAGTAAATATACATCAAAATGAAGTAAATATTCATCTAAACGAAGGAAATATAGATAGTAATGAAGTAAATATAGATAAAAAATGAAGTAATTGTGCATCAAAACGAATTAAATATTCATCAAAATGAAGTAAAAATGCATTAAAATGAAATATGTATGCATCTAAACGAAAGAAATATCGATCTAATAAAGAAAATTTGCGTCAAAACGAAGTAAATGTGCATAGAAACGAAGGAATGTTTATCGTAATGAAGAAAATATGCATCAAAATGAAGTAAATGTGCATAGAAACGAAGGAAATATGCATCAGAACGCACTAGATATGCATCAAAATGAAGTAAATAAGAATCAAAACGAATGAAATGTTGATCTTAATGAAATAAATATGCATCAAAATGAAGTAAATATGCATAAAAACGAAAAAATTTTGATCGTAATGAAGTAAATAAGCATCAAAATTTAGCAAATATGCATCAAAACGAAGGACATATTGATCTCAATGAAGTAAATATGCATCAATATGAAGTAAATATGCATCGAAATGAAGGAAATGTTCATCGTAATGAAGTAAATATGCATCAAAATGAAGTAAATGTGCATCAAAACGAAGGAAATATGCATCGAAACGAAGTAAATATGCATCAAAATGAAGAAAATATACATCTAAACGAAGGAAATATTGATCGTAATGAATTAAATATGCATCAAAATAAAGTTAATATGCATCGAAACGAAGGAAATATTGATATTAATGAAGTAAATATTTATCAAAATGTAGTAAATATGCATCGAAACAAAGGAAATGTTGATCTTAATGAAGGAAATACGCATCAAAATGAAGTATATATGCATTAAAATGAAGGAAATATTGATCATAAGGAAGAAATTATACATCAAAATGAAGTAAATGTGCATCGAAATGAAGGAAATACGCATCAGAACAAAGTAAATATGCATCAAAACGAAAGAAATGTTGATCGTAATAAAGTAAATATGCATCAAAATGGAGTAAATATGCATCGAAACGAAGGAAATGTTGATCTTAATGAAGGAAATATGCATCAAAATGAAGTAGATATAAATCGAAACGAAGGAAATGTTGATCGTAATGAAGTAAATATGCATCAAAATGAAGTAAATGTGCATAGAAACGAAGGAAATATGCATCAAAACGAAGTAAATATGCATCAAAATGAAGTAAATATGAATCGAAATGAAGGAAATGTTGAACGTAATAAAGTAAATATGCATAAAAATGAAGTAAATATGCATCGAAATGAAGGAAATGTTGATCATAATGAAGTAAATATGCATCAAAATGAATTAAATATGCATCGAAACGAAAGAAATGATGATCTTAATGAAGTAAATATGTATCAAAATGAAGTAAATGTGCATAGAAACGAAAGAAATGATGATCGTAATGAAGTAGATATGCATCGAAAACTAAGTAAATATGCAAAAAAACGGAGTAAATCTTGATCTTAATGAAGTAAATATGCATCAAAACGAAGGAAATGTTGATCTCAATTAAGTAAATATGCATCAAAATGAAGTAAATATGCATCGAAACGAAAGAAATATGCATCAAAACGAAGTAAATATGAATCAAAATGAAGTAAATATTCATCTAAACGAAGGAAATGTTGATAGTAATGAAGTAAATATAGATAAAAAATGAAGTAATTGTGCATCAAAACGAATTAAATATTCATCGAAATGAAGTAAAAATGCATTAAAATGAAATATGTATGCTTCTAAACGAAAGAAATATCGATCTAATGAAGAAAATTTGCGTCAAAATGAAGTAAATATGCATCAAAACGAAGGAAATATTTATCGTAATGAAGAAAATATGCATCATAATGAAGTAAATGTGCATAGAAACGAAGGAAATATGCATCGGAACGAAGTAAATATGCATCAAAATGAAGTAAATATGCATCGAAACAAAGGAAATGTTGATCGTAATGTAGTAATTATACATCAAAATGAAGTAAATGTGCATCGAAATGAAGGAAATACGCATCGGAACAAAGTAAATATGCATACAACTGAAGTAAATATGCATCAAAATGAAATAAATGTTGATCGTAATAAAGTAAATATGCAACAAAATGAAGTACATATACATCGAAACGAAGGAAATGTTGATCTTAATGAAGTAAATATGCATCAAAATGAAGTAAATGTGCATAGAAACGAAGGAAATACGCATCAAAACGAAGTTAATATGCATCGAAATGAAGGAAATGTTGATCGTAATAAAGTAAATATGCATAAAAATGAAGTAAATATGCATTGAAATGAAGGAAATATTGATCGTAATGAAGTAAATATGCATCAAGATGAATTAAATATGCATCGAAATGAAAGAAGTGATTATCGTAATGAAGTAAATATGCATCGAAAACGAAGTAAATATGAAAAAACACGTAGTAAATTTTGATCTTAATTGAGTAAATATGCATCAAAATGTAGTAAATATACATCGAAACGAAGGAAATGTTGATCGCAATTAAGTAAATATGCATCAAAATGAAGTAAATGTGCATCGAAACGAAAGAAATATGCATCAAAAGGAAGTACATCAAAATGAAGTAAATATTCATCTAAACAAAGGAAATGTTGATAGTAATGAAGTAAATATAGATAAAAAATGAAGTAATTGTGCATCAAAACGAATTAAATATTCATCGAAATGAAGTAAAAATGCATTAAAATGAAATATGTATGCTTCTAAACAAAAGAAATATCGATCTAAAAAAGAAAATTTGCGTCAAAATGAAGTAAATATGCATCAAAACGAAAGAAATGTTTATCGTAATGAAGAAAATATGCATCAAAATGAAGTAAATGTGCATAGAAACGAAGGAAATATGCATCGGAACGAAATAAATATGCATCAAAATAAAGTAAATATGCATCGAAACGAAGGAAATGTTGATCGTAATGTAGTAATTATACATCAAAATGAAGTAAATGTGCATCGAAAAGAAGGAAATACTCATCGGAACGAAGTAAATATGCATACAAATGAAGTAAATATGCATCAAAATGAAATAAATGTTGATCGTAATAAAGTAAATATGCAACAAAATGAAGTAGATATACATCGAAACGAAGGAAATGTTGATCTTAATGAAGTAAATATGCATCAAAATGAAGTAAATGTGCATAGAAACGAAGGAAATACGCATCAAAACGAAGTTAATATGCATCGAAATGAAGGAAATGTTGATCGTAATAAAGTAATTATGCATAAAAATGAAGTAAATATGCATCGATATGAAGGAAATGTTGATCGTAATGAAGTAAATATGCATCAAGATGAATTAAATATGCATCGAAATGAAAGAAGTGATGATCGTAATGAATTAAATATGCATCGAAAACGAAGTAAAAATGAAAAAACACGTAGTACATTTTGATCTTAATGAAGTAAATATGCATCAAAATGAAGTAAATTTACATCGAAACGAAGGAAATGTTGATCGCAATTAAGTAAATATGCATCAAAATGAAGTAAATGTGCATCGAAATGAAAGAAATATGCATCAAAACGAAGTAAATATACATCAAAATGAAGTAAATATTCATCTAAACGAAGGAAATATACATAGTAATGAAGTAAATATAGATAAAAAATGAAGTAATGTGCATCAAAACGAATAAAATATTCATCAAAATGAAGTAAAAATGCATTAAAATGAAATATGTATGCATCTAAACGAAAGAAATATCGATCTAATAAAGAAAATTTGCGTCAAAATGAAGTAAATGTGCATAGAAACGAAGGAAATGTTTATCGTAATGAAGAAAATATGCATCAAAATGAAGTAAATGTGCATAGAAACGAAGGAAATATGCATCAGAACGAACTAAATATGCATCAAAATAAAGTAAATATGCATCGAAACGAAGGAAATGTTGATCGTAATGAAGGAAATATGCATCAAAATGAAGTAGATATAAATCGAAACGAAGGAAATGTTGATCGTAATGAAGTAAATATGCATCAAAATGAAGTAAATGTGCATAGAAACGAAGGAAATATGCATCAAAACGAAGTAAATATGCATCAAAATGAAGTAAATATGAATCGAAATGAAGGAAATGTTGATCGTAATAAAGTAAATATGCATAAAAATGAAGTAAATATGCATCGAAATGAAGGAAATGTTTATCATAATGAAGTAAATATGCATCAAAATGAATTAAATATGCATCGAAACGAAAGAAATGATGATCTTAATGAAGTAAATATGTGTCAAAATGAAGTAAATGTGCATAGAAACGAAAGAAATGATGATCGTAATGAAGTAAATATGCATCGAAAACTAAGTAAATATGCAAAAAAACGGAGTAAATCTTGATCTTAATGAAGTAAATATGCATTAAAACGAAGGAAATGTTGATCGCAATTAAGTAAATATGCATCAAAATGAAGTAAATGTGCATCGAAACGAAAGAAATATGCATCAAAACGAAGTAAATATGAATCAAAATGAAGTAAATATTCATCTAAACGAAGGAAATGTTGATAGTAATGAAGTAAATATAGATAAAAAATGAAGTAATTGTGCATCAAAACGAATTAAATATTCATCGAAATGAAGTAAAAATGCATTAAAATGAAATATGTATGCTTCTAAACGAAAGAAATATCGATCTAATAAAGAAAATTTGCGTCAAAATGAAGTAAATATGCATCAAAACGAAGGAAATGTTTATCGTAATGAAGAAAATATGCATCAAAATGAAGTAAATGTGCATAGAAACGAAGGAAATATGCATCGGAACGAAATAAATATGCATCAAAATAAAGTAAATATGCATCGAAACGAAGGAAATGTTGATCGTAATGTAGTAATTATACATCAAAATGAAGTAAATGTGCATCGAAATGAAGGAAATACTCATCGGAACGAAGTAAATATGCATACAAATGAAGTAAATATGCATCAAAATGAAATAAATGTTGATCGTAATAAAGTAAATATGCAACAAAATGAAGTAGATATACATCGAAACGAAGGAAATGTTGATCTTAATGAAGTAAATATGCATCAAAATGAAGTAAATGTGCATAGAAACTGAAGGAAATGTTGATCGTAATAAAGTAAATATGCATAAAAATGAAGTAAATATGCATCGAAATGAAGGAAATGTTGATCGTAATGAAGTAAATATGCGTCAAGATGAATTAAATATGCATCGAAATGAAAGAAGTGATGATCGTAATGAATTAAATATGCATCGAAAACGAAGTAAAAATGAAAAAACACGTAGTACATTTTGATCTTAATGAAGTAAATATGCATCAAAATGAAGTAAATTTACATCGAAACGAAGGAAATGTTGATCGCAATTAAGTAAATATGCATCAAAATGAAGTAAATGTGCATCGAAATGAAAGAAATATGCATCAAAACAAAGTAAATATACATCAAAATGAAGTAAATATTCATCTAAACGAAGGAAATGTTGATAGTAATGAAGTAAATATAGATAAAAAATGAAGTAATTGTGCATCAAAACGAATTAAATATTCATCGAAATGAAGTAAAAATGCATTAAAATGAAATATGTATGCATCTAAACGAAAGAAATATCGATCTAATAAAGAAAATTTGCGTCAAAATGAAGTAAATGTGCATAGAAACGAAGGAAATGTTTATCGTAATGAAGAAAATATGCATCAAAATGAAGTAAATGTGCATAGAAACGAAGGAAATGTTTATCGTAATGAAGAAAATATGCATCAAAATGAAGTAAATGTGCATAGAAACGAAGGAAATATGCATCGGAACGAAATAAATATGCATCAAAATAAAGTAAATATGCATCGAAACGAAGGAAATGTTGATCGTAATGTAGTAATTATACATCAAAATGAAGTAAATGTGCATTCAAAAGAAGGAAATACTCATCGGAACGAAGTAAATATGCATACAAATGAAGTAAATATGCATCAAAATGAAATAAATGTTGATCGTAATAAAGTAAATATGCAACAAAATGAAGTAGATATACATCAAAACGAAGGAAATGTTGATCTTAATGAAGTAAATATGCATCAAAATGAAGTAAATGTGCATAGAAACGAAAGAAATACGCATCAAAACGAAGTTAATATGCATCGAAATGATGGAAATGTTGATCGTAATAAAGTAAATATGCATAAAAATGAAGTAAATATGCATCGAAATGAAGGAAATGTTGATCGTAATGAAGTAAATATGTATCAAGATGAATTAAATATGCATCGAAATGAAAGAAGTGATGATCGTAATGAATTAAATATGCATCGAAAACGAAGTAAAAATGAAAAAACACGTAGTACATTTTGATCTTAATGAAGTAAATATGCATCAAAATGAAGTAAATTTACATCGAAACGAAGGAAATGTTGATCGCAATTAAGTAAATATGCATCAAAATGAAGTAAATGTGCATCGAAATGAAAGAAATATGCATCAAAACAAAGTAAATATACATCAAAATGAGTAAATATTCATCTAAACGAAGGAAATATAGATAGTAATGAAGTAAATATAGATAAAAAATGAAGTAATTGTGCATCAAAACGAATAAAATATTCATCAAAATGAAGTAAAAATGCGTTAAAATGAAATATGTATGCATCTAAACGAAAGAAATATCGATCTAATAAAGAAAATTTGCGTCAAAATGAAGTAAATATGCATCGAAATGAAGGAAATGTTCATCGTAATGAAGTAAATATGCATCAAAATGAAGTAAATGTGCATCAAAACGAAGGAAATATGCATCGAAACGAAGTAAAAATGCATCAAAATAAAGTAAATATACATCTAAACGAAGGAAATGTTGATCGTAATGAATTAAATATGCATCAAAATAAAGTTAATATGCATCGAAACGAAGGAAATATTGATATTAATGAAGTAAATATTTATCAAAATGTAGTAAATATGCATCGAAACAAAGGAAATGTTGATCTTAATGAATGAAATACGCATCAAAATGAAGTATATATGCATCAAAATGAAGGAAATATTGATCGTAAGGAAGTAATTATACATCAAAATGAAGTAAATGTGCATCGAAATGAAGGAAATACGCATCAGAACAAAGTAAATATGCATCAAAACGAAAGAAATGTTGATCGTAATAAAGAAAATATGCATCAAAATGGTGTAAATATGCATCGAAACGAAGGAAATGTTGATCTTAATGAAGGAAATATGCATCAAAATGAAGTAGATATAAATCGAAACGAAGGAAATGTTGATCGTAATGAAGTAAATATGCATCAAAATGAAGTAAATGTGCATAGAAACGAAGGAAATATGCATCAAAACGAAGTAAATATGCATCAAAATGAAGTAAATATGAATCGAAATGAAGGAAATGTTGATCGTAATAAAGTAAATATGCATAAAAATGAAGTAAATATGCATCGAAATGAAGGAAATGTTGATCATAATGAAGTAAATATGCATCAAAATGAATTAAATATGCATCGAAACGAAAGAAATGATGATCTTAATGAAGTAAATATGTATCAAAATGAAGTAAATGTGCATAGAAACGAAAGAAATGATGATCGTAATGAAGTAAATATGCATCGAAAACTAAGTAAATATGCAAAAAAACGGAGTAAATTTTGATCTTAATGAAGTAAATATGCATCAAAACGAAGGAAATGTTGATCGCAATTAAGTAAATATGCATCAAAATGAAGTAAATGTGCATCGAAACGAAAGAAATATGCATCAAAACGAAGTAAATATGAATCAAAATGAAGTAAATATTCATCTAAACAAAGGAAATGTTGATAGTAATGAAGTAAATATAGATAAAAAATGAAGTAAAT